>JABSTQ010000752.1:0-49166 GCA_013358835.2 Ixodes persulcatus
GATCTCGCATGTGCGCAAGGCCGATTGAGGCGGACACCTTTACGTGCAGGACATGTGCCGACGCCGAGCCCGTACGCAGCCAATTCATTGCCAAAGCTCCTATCAATGCACATGGTATTCATAGAAACGCTACGTGCCCAATCTGGTTACTTCTCGGCGCCCATGTCTGCCCCGATTTTACTGTGCACTGTTTCAGAGAGCGCAAATGGTTTCACGTTCGCTTGTAAACAAAGCAAACTTGGTTTCAGTTTATTCGATGGTCTCTTATACCCTTGTTAAGGCCTGTTCACACATGCAGCGGAGCGCTACAAGCGTAGCGCTTACCTCGCGCTAAGCGCGTGCTGACGAGAGCGTTCACCAGCTTTGTATCGCACCGTCAAAACTGTTGCTCATGGCAGACGATAAGTAGCTGACGGCACGTGAGGAGCTCTACATCAGCGCTTCGCTGTATGTGAGAGAACCGACCTTTACACGGGCGCACTTAACTGCAGTTACGCTAAGCCACAGTTAGCGCCCAATACTTGCGGACAACATTCTGCGGCTATGCAGTCAAAGCTATTGGCGAACGTGCGCTTGAGCATTTTGAGCACCCATCAAAGCAGTGCACACGCGCTCTTCACTTCTTCTGAAAAAGCTGTCTGAGAGTATTAGCGGCGAGAAGTTTTGGTGGTGCCCTCCTGTGGTTCCCCTTTGTGACGTCATAACCTTGCAAACAACAAGTTCGATGGTGTTTGTTATTAGCATGGTGGAAGCTTGAAATCATTGCGCTCTCAAAGGAACACTGCCAACACCGTCAAAATTAAAGTTCTTTCATTCCTCTTATTTCCGTCGATGAAAATCCCCTTTCCGACGTCATAGTCAGCGTTCGGCCAATCGTGGAAGGCCGACCACAGCGACGCTTTCGGTCGCGCACGGGGCTAATAACAGCAGGTAAAGCTGAGTTAACCACAGTTGAGGGTGCCCGTGTAACAGGGGTATTATCCAGCGGTATCGTCACGACGACAACGCTATGAGCACTATTCTAATCTAGCCAACTCCCGCTAATTGTCTTCGTCCATTGCTGGATTTTTTTTCCGCTATGCTTCTCACTTTTCCTTCAGTGTTGCCTGACGTGCTTGCGGAAGCGCCGGCAGTATCCACCGTTCGTGGTTTCGGTTTTTTCGAATTTGGCTCGGCTACAACACCGGCAGTGAAGTGGTCTTCTCAAACAGCTCGCTCCCCCCTCAAAGGCCACGTGAGAGCGTTTCTCAGCGGCCATTGGCGGCGCCCTCAGGGTGATTGACAGGACTCGGCAAAGTTTCAGCAAAAGCTCGCTCCAGAAGCGAGGTGTGCGCGCAACTTTTTTTAGATGCGCGCGTCCTTTTCGGACTCGTTCAAACGGCGCAACCATTTCGCGAAACTACATTTCGCGACACTAGGTGCGCGAGAAAATTGCATCGTGTGAACAGGCCTTTAAAATCATGGTTGTCAGTTATCTGAAGCTTTATCTGAAATCACAGTAAACACTTTTCTGCCCTCCACAAATGTTTAAACAGTTCGCGACAGAGCAAAGCAATATTACGTTACCTTCCTAACACCGAATTTAAGACTGAATAAGTCGCACTTTTCAATCATAATGATCGGAAGTTGCGTCTGCTCTGCATACAAACCAAAATTGCGGCGCCCACAACAATGTCAAGGAACGGAGTGCCGCTACTCTAATCGCAGCTAATTTAGTGGCTCTAGTTCTGGAAATGCTTGATACACGTGCCGCGCGCCACTTCTGGTAAGAACATGGTGATTCGCTCCCTTGGCCAACCATAAGCCTAAACGAATCCCCTAGCGGTGGTAGCGAGAAAATGTTTTAATCAAAGGTATATGTTGGTATATTGTTTTAATAAGCGCGTAAGAGAGAAGTGTAGCAGCCCTTCATGGTTAAAAATAAGGTGCACGTGATGTTTCGATCCTTATCATGCAGAAAGATGTAAGAAATGAACGCTCCGCTCCACTCTGTTTTACTCGGACAAAGTGTGACCACTCGGACAATCACTATCTCGTTCGCACCTCTAGAGCTACATTGGGGAGTTTTAGCAGGGCATTTCCACACGAACGGTTCACCCTCGAACGCATCGGCGATGCCTCTGCGCATGCGCGCGCGAGTCGTTCGGGGTGTCGGGAGGCTCTTCTCGTTCGTTTCTCACATTCCGGCCGCTGGAGTCGTCACCGCAACGCAGCCAACACAGTTCACGCCTTGGGTAAAAAACAATATGGCAGTCGATTTGGCGAATGACTCTGTCGACCCAGCCGACCGTTAGGCTTAGGACAGCGGGAGGCGATTTGCCATCATCTGCTTCCTTCGAGAGTCTGAACCCAATCATTTCGAGGACTGCTCACAATGGTAAGCGATCGCGAATGCTGTAAACTGCGCGTGCTAGTAATTTTTTTTTGATCTGCGGGCAGACTATACTCTGTTTCATACTTAGCGTGCAACGCTGTCAAAGCTACTGGCGCGAGCGCGTGGCTTCATCTATGGTTTTGTTTGCGCGAGAAATCGTGAAAATGATCAACGAGATCAAGCCCCACGCTCGCGCCAGTAGCTTTGACAGCGTTGCACACTAAGTATGAAACAGAGTATAGCTGCCATCGCGACCGCGAGCAGACGAAATCATTTGATTCGACGGCACGCAACGTGAACGATCGTTCAAGTTCAAGATGACAGAGACACACCACATGCCTTTACGGTCGTTCAGATACCTTTTACTCTATCCAGCTTCGCAGTTCTTGAAATTCCGACCGGCAAATGTTACGTCGGCCGTCTTGTTTACATCAGTCTTACGCCGGAAACACGAGCCGCCACGGATTTGCACGTTGCAGGATGTTTCACATGTTTACCAGAAGATGGTGCCACGGTCAAACACAATCATCACCATCGTTTACATGGTTGCACCAGTTTCACGATTCGCTAAAATATGTTCAATTTTACGTACGGTTTCACGGAACGGACCAGCTGCACCGTTCGTGATTCCGGAACCGTGGGCTCAAAAAACGACTTGCTAAAACTCCTTATTAGGTGGCAGAATGAGCGTTCGGCGGTGCATACATTTTTTTTTTTTTTTGAGGGGGGGGGGGCAAAAAAAACAATATTTTTGTGTTGTTGATTTCATTTTTATTTTGGTGGGGGGGGGGGGCGGTGGCACGTTTAGTTTTTCAAAAAAGTGAACCGTGTTTTTTTCTGCCCGGGTAAGTAATCTATGCATCGCAGAAAGCTCGAACGCCGTGTGAAGCAGCTAAAGCGCGCGCTCGGCCAGCACGCGCTTTAGCTGCAACTATACTTCGTCTCACCTTAGTATGGACTATTGTTAGCCGCGCGTGCTAAAAGTGCGAGCTAGTTGCTTCGAACGAAACCTCGGCGGCTGCACGAGCGCTCGTGCAGCGAGTGCTCCAGTCAAGGCAGTCAAGGTTAGCCGCTCGCGCTAGCACAGCATTCGCGGTTAGTCCATGCTAAGGTGAGACGAAGTATAGCGGCGAGCTTCCTCGCGCCGTAAGCGCAGAGCGATCGCAGATACCGGTGATAGCCTTCAGCGCACTAATGGCGAATTCGGGTGGTCAACCGCCGGCGAGCTCACGCCGGCGGCACAACAACCAAAACCGCGCCAGCGGCGGACCACGTGACTCTCTCCACCCGAACACAAAGCGCTTGCAACTGGCGTTTTCGTTTGCCTGGGCTTTCTTCCTCGATTATTTTATGGTGCAATAGGCACGCTGTAGGCATAAACAACATATATTCGGACTCTGAGATGTGGGGTAAAAAAATTTCAATATATTTTGTTTGGATTCCCGAAGAACTGTTGCCACCTTACAAGAATCCCAGAAGGCTCACCAGCGTCGCTGTTCATATTCTATTTTCTTGTTATTACCTTTCTCATGGAATGGTCAGCATTTTAATTTGGCCCAGCCATTTGAGATAATAATGCGCGTTCAAGTGTCGAGCTGCAGAACTACCAATACGTTTGTTTTACACCGGTGTAATAACACGCTGTGTACCATAGCAAACTGATCTTGCGCAAGCTTCCTTTAAAATATTTTCTCTTTATCTCCGCTGTTTTTGCTGTCTTTTCTCAGAGAACAAAGAGGAGTCTGTCTCAATGGCTTCGTTTTCTACTCGAACCCGCTATCGGTCAGCATTGTTTCGTTTGGTTCCCGTTCCCGATTCGGATATGACGATACCGGATACAGTCTGGCAGTCAAGCTGCCCGACCTCTTCAAGCTCGGGCAAACTTTGGGCCGCTCAAATTGCCGGTACACGCCTGAGAAGCGACACCTGAACGGTGCGCACTCGCCAGCCTTTGACCACGCGAACGCCCTTGCCAAAGATATGGCAAAATATTTTGCCCGGAAATGACCACCCGAATTCAGCATAAGAGGCGCAATGCCGAAGCTTGGGCAGCGCCGAGCGAAGGGTGTAAACACATCAGAGTTGGCCACGCTACCTCGCCCCTATGGCTCACTTCCAAGCGGCGCAGCCTGTACCACGAGTCAAGCGCTCCTCGATTCGCATTGCACTTACCCCCGATAGTACATAGGGCGCGTAATACCGACTAAACTAGCGGACAACTTTCTGTGGAATTTCAAAAAGTTAAGAGTTCGCGTGCACAGCTTTGATGGGCGCCCAGGATGCGCAAGCGCACACGCGCACATATCTTTGACTGCGTAACTACGCAAACGTTGTCTACAAGTAGAACACACAAGATTGCATCGGGTAGAAGCCGTTTTGGGATATGGTAAGTAAGCAGAGAAAGAGGGAGAGGTGGAAAAAAATTAAAGTGTTTTGGAGAGGCTTCTAGCTTCAAATTGTCTCTATTTGTTTCCCACATCTACTTTGAGTATCAAATGAAAAAAAAAACATTACAATTTTATTATTTATTATTTATTCATGCTGTTGGCCTACAGGCCATTACAGGAGTGGGATATTGGTAAAACAACTACTTTTTTAACGCACAATTCCACGAACAATACATTTCATGATTGTTTCAGCACATTAATGCATTCAAAATATAGGCAAACAAAGAAAACAGAAAAAACACACAAAAAATAAATAAATAAACAAGTAAATAATTAGATCCTATTTTGTTGGGCGAGACTTCTCAGGAGGGCTTCAAAACCCTCAACGGTGTCACCTTCAAAAACATCTTGGGGCAGCCTGTTCCACTCTCCTATAGTCCGTGGAAAGAAGTAACGTTTAAAAAGATTGATTCGCGCTTTCATTGGCATTATCCTTTTATTGTGATTTCTTCTAAGTCCCCTAGTAGAACGAGCCTTTAAATATCGCAGTGAGTCTATCTTGAGACTATTTTTTGTATCAAATAAAGAAATTGTAGTCTAGCCACTTTTCGACGCTCTGCTAGTGATTGCAAGTTGAGATGAGGGAGCATCGCACTGACAGACTGAGTCCTTCGGTATTGTGCTGTGATAAATCTGGCAGCTCTTTTTTGTACCTTTTATAATTTTTCAATTTGTTTTTTTCTGTATGGGTCCCACACGGCACTTGCGTATTCTAAGACTGGACGTACAAATGTTAAATAAGCTGTAAGTTTTACTTCCTCTGTCGCTAATTCAGGGTTACGTCTTAAACACCACAATTTTCTTTCTGCAGAGCTCGCAACATTGTCAACATGAAATTTTCAATTAATATCACTCGATACGGTTACACCCAGGTATTTAAAATTGCTGACGAACGTTAATGATTTATCGTCCAGTTCGTAGTTATAAACAAGAACGTTTTTAAATTTGTCGGTGATCCTTGAGATTACAGTTTTTGTTGGGTTAATTTGCATTTCCGACCGCTTGCACCACTCATTTATGGTATTTAATGCTTCATTCAAAGTTATTTGATCTTCAGGACATGTAATTCTAGAGTAAATTAGGCAGTCGTCTGCGAATAATCGGGCGGTAACTTTAGGGCCAAGGTTGTCTGCGATGTCGTTAATATAACTTAAGAATAATACGGGTCCCAGCACGGATCCCTGGGGAACCCCGGACGTAACTTTTAATGTAGCTGATCTAGCACCGTTAACTTCGACAAATTGAATACGGTTGGTGAGGTAAGCCGTGATCCATCTCAGTACGTTTAAATTTATGCTGGCGTCTTTTAGCTTCTGGATAAGTTGTGCATGGGGAACGCGGTCGAAAGCCTTTGAAAGGTCCAGACAGATTGCATCCGTCTGGCCACTTTCATCCAGCGAAGTCGTGAAATCGTGTACAGTTTCTGTGAGTTGTGTGACTGTCGAAATCCTCCGCCGGAATCCATGCTGGTTGGGATTAAAAGCTCCAAGTTCTCAAAGTAATCAAAAAGATAAGCCGATAACACGTGCTCTAGTATCTTACAGCAGACACAAGTAAGAGAAATTGGTCGGTAATTTTCAACGTTATACCTGTTGCCAGATTTATACACAGGTGTGACTCTAGCGTTTAGCCAATCGGTGGGAAGAACATGTTGATCCAAAGATGCACGAAATATGATTGTCAGGTATTCAGACACCCATTCCGCATACCGTCTCAAAAATTCGTTAGGAATATTGTCGGGGCCTTCAGACTTCTTACTATCAAGGTTTAATAAAAGAGAAAAAATACCTTGCTGTGATATACAGAGGCTAAAATCAGTCTGAGACGTTTCCACCGAGACACTTTCCAGAGACGGTATGTTACAATGCGAGTCAAGAAATACCGAGTGAAAAAAATCATTGTATCGAGAAGCCATCTCACCATGGTCGGTAATAATTTCATTGTTCACTTGCAAATATTTTAAAGAATCTCGGGATGGGGCGAGGTGACGCCAAAACCTTTGCGGCGAAGTTTTCATGAATTAAGTTAGGGTTTCTGTGTAGTATCTTTCCTTTGCCTGTGTTAACTTATTTTTCAGGGTCCGTGAGAGACAGGTAACCTCGTTTTGATTTCTCGTCTTCTTTTTCCGCTTTCGTTTTATTTTCCGTTTTAGCTGAATAATTTCACGGTTTATCCAGGGGTTATGTTTCCGCACAACTTTCTTTCTTTTCGGGACAAAGTGTTCTAATTAATAATTGACAATACTTTTAAAACGAAGCCACAAACAATTGACATCCATCGCCCCATGGAATGTACACAAAGGTATCTCTAGGTAATCCAAAATCCTTACGTCATCAGCTCTACTGAAGTCCCATACGCAGATGGGCGGATTTCTAATATTGTGTTGCGGTAAGGTATCTTTCATGCACAGGAACACAAGCTTATGGTCGATAGTCCATCCTCCACTGAAATTGAGTATTCTGATGCGTGGCTATTAACAAATATAAGATCAAGCAACGATCCACACCTCGTGCTCTCGCTCACAATCTGTAAAAGTCCATTTCCAAATGCGATATCCAGGAGAACCTTCAGAGCTTTTTACATCAGTTTGTCCCGTTTCTAGCTTATCCCAATTAATTTCTGGAAGGTTAAAGTCTCCGGCAATAATAACGCGGGAGTTCGCTTGAATGTTATCTGTTAAATAATCTTGAATGGCCTCCAAGAAAGAAACAGGGGAATTCGGGGGCCTGTAGACGGCTCGAATGATAAAAGAAGCGCCAAGAAAGGTTATTTTGCTCCAGACACTTTCGTTATCTGGGATATCTGGCATTCGAACGAAGTCAATACTTTCTTTCAGTATTATAGCAACTCCTCCGCCACGTGCCGCGCGGTCATTACGTATCATTTTATACTTTGGCGGGAGCAGTTCACTATCTGTTATCTCAGGACGCAACCAAGTTTCAGTTACAATAACCACATCAGGACCGTAATGAATAAGCAAGTGCTCTAGTTCCCCCTACTTTATTTACAAGACTTCGTGCGTTAACATTGATCAACTTCAAATCTTTGTTAAAGTTATTTGGTCGTCATTCATGCGTGTCTTGTTTTGCCGCCCCGGTGACAAGTTTTATTCTACAATTTCTTTCGTCGTCCCATGAATACATTTCCTTATCGATCATAATCTTATCGTGAACAAGCCTTACATACACCCCCTTGGCTTCGTCACTTCTCGCGCTCTCCCATAATTGCTTTCGTCTTCTTAAAGTGACCGGCGAGTAGTCGTTAGATACCGATATTTTGGTTCCTTTTAATTTTTTGCAGTTTCTAAACACTTCGAGCTTATCGTTATAGTCATAAAACTTTACGATAATTGGTCTTGCCCTGTTCGCGCTCTTTTTCCCAAGTCTGTGAACTCGTTCAATTGTGCTGACCTTAACACCCATACGGTTTTCAAAAAGATCAGTCAGCACACTCTTTTTGACATCTGCATCAGTTTCTTCAAAGCCCTCAGAAATACCAAACACAATCAAGTTGTTACGACGGCCTCTGTCTGCCAGATCAATCAGTTCCTCCTGCTGTGACTGGATAAGGATGCTAATCTTTTTAACACTTTCCTCAAGGTCAGATATTTTACTATCATGCAACTGTACCCTTTTCAGTGATTCATCTAAGTGGCCCACTCTGGTGTTTATTGCTTCCAATTCTTTACGAAAATTGGCTTGACTTTCTTTAATTTCCTTTATATCCTCACCTATTTTTTTCTGGCCCAGAGAAGTTGGTTGAACATCTCCTCGAAGTCAGGACCAGGATTTTCTTCGATATCACCGGCCAACAGCAGCAGGACGGATTTACAACATTCCGAGAATGTTTCAAAAAACACTTTGGGGCACGGCAGGAACCACGACAAATCGGTCGTCGCTACTAAAACTTTTAAAATGGGAGTATCTACTAACCTGTTCGAAAAGTAGGAACAGTTTAGGCGACATGCTCTGCCTGGCTCCGCCGTGCCCACTGGAGTAGTCGTAGCTTTCTCGGTGCTTTTAAAAGCTCGGCGCGGTGAATGACGGTAGCGTCGGTTGCTCGCCCGTGCGTCGGCCGTTCCCTCCACTCTTGGCAGCCATCCATGATCTGCGATGACGGTTGTGATTGCTGGTATCTTCGTGGCTTGTGCTGAGTAGACGGCGCACCACAACAGCGCCTGTTCGAAAAGTAGAAACAGTTTAGGCGACATGCTCTGCCTGGCTCCGCCGTGCCCACTGGAGTAGTCGTAGCTTCTCGGTGCTTTTAAAAGCTCGGCGCGGTGAATGACGGTAGCGTCGGTTGCTCGCCCGTGCGTCGGCGTTCCCTCCACTCTTGGCAGCCATCCATGTTCTGCGATGACGGTTGTGATTGCTGGTATCTTCGTGGCTTGTGCTGAGTAGACGGCGCACCACAACAGCGCCTGTTCGAAAAGTAGGAACAGTTTAGGCGACATGCTCTGCCTGGCTCCTCCGTGCCCACTGGAGCAGTCGTAGCTTTCTCGGTGCTTTTAAAAGCTCGGCGCGGTGAATGACGGTAGCGTCGGTTGCTCGCCCGTGCGTCGCGTTCCCTCCACTCTTGGCAGCCATCCATGATTCTGCGATGACGGTTGTGATTGCTGGTATCTTCGTGGCTTGTGCTGAGTAGACGGCGCACCACAACAGCGCCTGTTCGAAAAGTAGGAACAGTTTAGGCGACATGCTCTGCCTGGCTCCGCCGTGCCCACTGGAGCAGTCGTAGCTTTTCGGTGCTTTTAAAAGCTCGGCGCGGTGAATGACGGTAGCGTCGGTTGCCCGCCCTTGCGTCGGCGTTCCCTCGACTCTTGGCAGCCATCCATGATTCTGCGATGACGGTTGTGATTGCTGGTATCTTCGCGGCTTGTGCTGAGTAGACGGCGCACCACAACAGCGCCTGTTCGAAAAGTAGAAACAGTTTAGGCGACATGCTCTGCCTGGCTCCTCCGTGCCCACTGGAGCAGTCGTAGCTTTCTCGGTGCTTTTAAAAGCTCGGCGCGGTGAATGACGGTAGCGTCGGTTGCTCGCCCGTGCGTCGCGTTCCCTCCACTCTTGGCAGCCATCCATGTTCTGCGATGACGGTTGTGATTGCTGGTATCTTCGTGGCTTGTGCTGAGTAGACGGCGCACCACAACAGCGCCTGTTCGAAAAGTAGGAACAGTTTAGGCGACATGCTCTGCCTGGCTCCGCCGTGCCCACTGGAGCAGTCGTAGTTTCTCGGTGCTTTTAAAAGCTCGGCGCGGTGAATGACGGTAGCGTCGGTTGCTCGCCCGTGCGTCGGCGTTCCCTCCACTCTTGGCAGCCATCCATGTTCTGCGATGACGGTTGTGATTGCTGGTATCTTCGTGGCTTGTGCTGAGTAGACGGCGCACCACAACAGCGCCTGTTCGAAAAGTAGGAACAGTTTAGGCGACATGCTCTGCCTGGCTCCTCCGTGCCCACTGGAGCAGTCGTAGTTTCTCGGTGCTTTTAAAAGCTCGGCGCGGTGAATGACGGTAGCGTCGGTTGCTCGCCCGTGCGTCGGCGTTCCCTCCACTCTTGGCAGCCATCCATGTTCTGCGATGACGGTTGTGATTGCTGGTATCTTCGTGGCTTGTGCTGAGTAGACGGCGCACCACAACAGCGCCTGTTCGAAAAGTAGGAACAGTTTAGGCGACATGCTCTGCCTGGCTCCTCCGTGCCCACTGGAGCAGTCGTAGTTTCTCGGTGCTTTTAAAAGCTCGGCGCGGTGAATGACGGTAGCGTCGGTTGCTCGCCCGTGCGTCGGCGTTCCCTCCACTCTTGGCAGCCATCCATGTTCTGCGATGACGGTTGTGATTGCTGGTATCTTCGTGGCTTGTGCTGAGTAGACGGCGCACCACAACAGCGCCTGTTCGAAAAGTAGGAACAGTTTAGGCGACATGCTCTGCCTGGCTCCTCCGTGCCCACTGGAGCAGTCGTAGTTTCTCGGTGCTTTTAAAAGCTCGGCGCGGTGAATGACGGTAGCGTCGGTTGCTCGCCCGTGCGTCGGCGTTCCCTCCACTCTTGGCAGCCATCCATGTTCTGCGATGACGGTTGTGATTGCTGGTATCTTCGTGGCTTGTGCTGAGTAGACGGCGCACCACAACAGCGCCTGTTCGAAAAGTAGGAACAGTTTAGGCGACATGCTCTGCCTGGCTCCTCCGTGCCCACTGGAGCAGTCGTAGTTTCTCGGTGCTTTTAAAAGCTCGGCGCGGTGAATGACGGTAGCGTCGGTTGCTCGCCCGTGCGTCGGCGTTCCCTCCACTCTTGGCAGCCATCCATGTTCTGCGATGACGGTTGTGATTGCTGGTATCTTCGTGGCTTGTGCTGAGTAGACGGCGCACCACAACAGCGCCTGTTCGAAAAGTAGGAACAGTTTAGGCGACATGCTCTGCCTGGCTCCTCCGTGCCCACTGGAGCAGTCGTAGTTTCTCGGTGCTTTTAAAAGCTCGGCGCGGTGAATGACGGTAGCGTCGGTTGCTCGCCCGTGCGTCGGCGTTCCCTCCACTCTTGGCAGCCATCCATGTTCTGCGATGACGGTTGTGATTGCTGGTATCTTCGTGGCTTGTGCTGAGTAGACGGCGCACCACAACAGCGCCTGTTCGAAAAGTAGGAACAGTTTAGGCGACATGCTCTGCCTGGCTCCTCCGTGCCCACTGGAGCAGTCGTAGTTTCTCGGTGCTTTTAAAAGCTCGGCGCGGTGAATGACGGTAGCGTCGGTTGCTCGCCCGTGCGTCGGCGTTCCCTCCACTCTTGGCAGCCATCCATGTTCTGCGATGACGGTTGTGATTGCTGGTATCTTCGTGGCTTGTGCTGAGTAGACGGCGCACCACAACAGCGCCTGTTCGAAAAGTAGGAACAGTTTAGGCGACATGCTCTGCCTGGCTCCTCCGTGCCCACTGGAGCAGTCGTAGTTTCTCGGTGCTTTTAAAAGCTCGGCGCGGTGAATGACGGTAGCGTCGGTTGCTCGCCCGTGCGTCGGCGTTCCCTCCACTCTTGGCAGCCATCCATGTTCTGCGATGACGGTTGTGATTGCTGGTATCTTCCTGGCTTGTGCTGAGTAGACGGCGCACCACAACAGCGCCTGTTCGAAAAGTAGGAACAGTTTAGGCGACATGCTCTGCCTGGCTCCTCCGTGCCCACTGGAGCAGTCGTAGTTTCTCGGTGCTTTTAAAAGCTCGGCGCGGTGAATGACGGTAGCGTCGGTTGCTCGCCCGTGCGTCGGCGTTCCCTCCACTCTTGGCAGCCATCCATGTTCTGCGATGACGGTTGTGATTGCTGGTATCTTCCTGGCTTGTGCTGAGTAGACGGCGCACCACAACAGCGCCTGTTCGAAAAGTAGGAACAGTTTAGGCGACATGCTCTGCCTGGCTCCTCCGTGCCCACTGGAGCAGTCGTAGTTTCTCGGTGCTTTTAAAAGCTCGGCGCGGTGAATGACGGTAGCGTCGGTTGCTCGCCCGTGCGTCGGCGTTCCCTCCACTCTTGGCAGCCATCCATGTTCTGCGATGACGGTTGTGATTGCTGGTATCTTCCTGGCTTGTGCTGAGTAGACGGCGCACCACAACAGCGCCTGTTCGAAAAGTAGGAACAGTTTAGGCGACATGCTCTGCCTGGCTCCTCCGTGCCCACTGGAGCAGTCGTAGTTTCTCGGTGCTTTTAAAAGCTCGGCGCGGTGAATGACGGTAGCGTCGGTTGCTCGCCCGTGCGTCGGCGTTCCCTCCACTCTTGGCAGCCATCCATGTTCTGCGATGACGGTTGTGATTGCTGGTATCTTCCTGGCTTGTGCTGAGTAGACGGCGCACCACAACAGCGCCTGTTCGAAAAGTAGGAACAGTTTAGGCGACATGCTCTGCCTGGCTCCTCCGTGCCCACTGGAGCAGTCGTAGTTTCTCGGTGCTTTTAAAAGCTCGGCGCGGTGAATGACGGTAGCGTCGGTTGCTCGCCCGTGCGTCGGCGTTCCCTCCACTCTTGGCAGCCATCCATGTTCTGCGATGACGGTTGTGATTGCTGGTATCTTCGCTGGCTTGTGCTGAGTAGACGGCGCACCACAACAGCGCCTGTTCGAAAAGTAGGAACAGTTTAGGCGACATGCTCTGCCTGGCTCCGCCGTGCCCACTCAATAATTATCTGCTCCTAGAACAAGGACGCTGTCTTACAATCATTCCTCGCAGTGAGAGAGAGAAGGACGTATAAACCAACACCAGTTACAATAACAAGCTTCCGGTGTGGTTTCCTTGCCGGACACCAGGGCCGGCTTGCTAGAACAGCGTCTCAGCTGAGACTGGGTGAAAGAAAGCACTGCAAAGGCTGGGGCGCGCGAGCGTCTTGAGACGCAGCTTGAGTCGCGCTCAGCTCGTGTGCTGGCTTTGGCAGTGCTTTCTTTCACCCAGTCTCAGCTGAGACGTTGGTTCTAGCAAGCCGGCCCAGATCAGCGTGCCGCTGAGACTCCTCAGTGATTGAAGACATCCGAACGCTAACGCAGAACTCGTGTCAGTAGGGAGTTTTCGTATATCGTTTTCGCCCTCCCGCGATGCCCTCCGCAACCCGCTACGGTACCCGGAACTCTACAGCCAAGGCTATCGGCACGCAGGCGCAGTAGCGGCTTCTTCGTTGCGGAGGGCGTAGCGGAGGGGGAAACGCGGTCTACGAAAACTCCCTATTGCCTGCCCTCATGCGCTGGCCTCCGTAGATAACAACACTGCGACCTTGATATTTCTTAGTCCTTGTATAATCCTTGTTCTTTCTAATGCATGAAATATTTTTATTTATTTTTTACTGTTTGTCAAGTTGGGTTTTTGCAATCTCGCCGTCAAGCATCAGTGTTTTGTTCGAGTAAAAATCCCTCAATAGTTTTAGATGCGGAGCATCTCTTGCTCGGGTCTATGTCCCGCGGCGTCGGCGTCGTAGTTCGCACTCACACTACCCATGCGCAACTCTCCTCCTCTAGTCTCCTCTCCTTCAAGTGTGAGCGGTAGCGCGCTGCGCGCGTTCCCCATCACGTGACCGGGGCGGGGTCTGAGGCGAAACCGTGTTTCCCCGGAGGAGGGAAAGGAGGAAAGTTTTCGGCGCGCGGGTCGCAGCGCCAGGCCAGGCCTTTCTAGTGGGGTGAGCTTTCCGCGCAACTCCGCGGCTGTCGTCTGCTAGCATTTCCCGACCGTTCGCGTCCGTTGCAGCCTAGATCTCGCCGGCCAGCCCGGTCTCGACGAGGAAACCTGCAAGCGCTGTTAGGGCATTTTGCGCCGCCTTACCGTGCGGTCTGATTAGACTTTCAAAGTTACTCGTGCTACATCAGTTCACCGCTGTTGACTCCACTTCACTCCGTTCTTCCGATGAAGTGTGATTGAAGCAACAGTCCCGTCAGTTAGTGGGTTGGCGCAAGCAAGCGTCAGCACCACCCCGATGCTCCGCATCACCCCATGGTTCCCCTCGGGAAGATGGTGTAATTTTTTTTTTGCTGTTTTCCTCTTTTACTGTAATCCCACTTCTTAGATTTATCACTTGTCGAGCTCCACATAAGAGAGTCGTTCGAAAACGACTCTTCCCTGTCACCTGCACGCGAGCAAGTACAAGCGAATAACGATCCTAGCGAAACCGCTCGCGCGGCAACGGAAAAGCATCGTTTTCGAACGACGCCCTTTTGGCGCGTCCGTGGCGCCAATGCACGAGGCTCGTGCTACGTGCAGCCCTTGGAAGCAAATCTCGGCAGCACTGAAATGAGCGGCTTTTGGAAGTAAAGGCCGGTTCACACAGTTGCGTTTGACTGCGTTTGACTGCGTTGCGGCGAGAACCGAAAGCGAGTCACCGGCACATCTGTGCTTCGTAAGAAGCGTGCAATCCAATTCAAGGAATCTTCTTGGCACGCGATATAAGCAGCAGGGATGTCCTGGTGTCTCGCTGCCGCAACGCAGTCAAACGCAGTCAAACGCAACTGTCTGAACCGGGCTTAAAGGAGAGAGGAGTACGCGCTCGCGGCAACTGCCTTGCACGATTGAGCACCATTGGTTTGCAGTAATAGGGTGTCTTGATGTGGGCTTTGCTTGGGGTGATGACATGTGGCCATTTTGTTCCAAACGCTTATTTTTATTTTTGTTCTGAAGCGCTTGAAAGAGCGTGTCCCTGCACGCGCTCGTGACGCTGGCTGTACAAAGGCGACATTTTGTTTCCTCTGATTTTTTTTTGTATTTTTCCTGTGAGCGCGTTCTGTCGGCATCGGGTACCACAAACGATGGCATCACCCTAAACAGAAGAACGTTGAGGCACTCTAGTTTTCAGGGCTTGTAGGGGAACGCCAAGAGTGAAGTTTGTCACAAGGCTTGAGGCGTAGCGAGCGCAACCGAGCACACGTGTCACCGAAATGCGCCAGGCGTTTCTTGGTGTAGGCTCGTCCTCTGAATTTGATCTATGCGCCTCGCAAGTGGGCTCATTTTCGTCTTCTGCGCATTAGAAAGGAGGTCGCGACCCCCTGTCTGAGCGTCGTCTGCTCCCTTGCAACGTCGTCTGCTCGCAACGTCGTCTGCGTCTGTCTTACCTTTCCTGCGACTTTCGAAAGTGCAGGTATTTACGAGCGAGCTCGACTTCGCCTTTCAGAGAGGGCAGACGAAATAACTCGAGCGGTACGTTGTTTTTGTCTAACAACTAGCAGACGCGCATCATGAAGAGAAGTTTAATGGACTCACTGGCGAGGTGTCCCGAGGCGGCGAGGTTTGTTTGCCAAAAACCGAGAGTGAGCGTGTTAGTGTCCGCAAGTTCCCTCCCAAATACTTGTTTCCCCCTTTCGTGTGCGGCGAGACACCTCACTCTTTAACGGCGTCGGCGGGTTGGCGCAGTTAACGTCGCTGCTTTACGTCTGCTAGTCAAAGCGATGGCAGCTTTACCTTTCCTGCGTCTGTCGGAGATTCACCGCTTTTTCACCGGCGAGAGTCACCGCTGCCTCGGAAAACAAGATGACAAGAGGAAGAGATTGACCTCTTAATTTAAAATTGAGGTCACACGGGCATACTCCATTCAGCACGCCAGCCGGTCGTGGGCAGACGGTCTTGGCCAAAGGACCGTCGGAGCACCGCTGCGCCAACTCGGAGTGCCTGCTAGGCCTATCTGTCGAGCTCGCTTGGTCAGAGTCGGTGGAATCGTGGCCGTTGGAGCCTTTCCCGGGTGTTTGTGGATCCAGAGTTCTTGTTCGTCGTGGTTTATTTCAAGTAGTTTTTACTTTTTTTTCTCGGTGCTTTTAGTCGGGATGCGTGAGAAGAGCACGTACAAAAATAAACGTCCGTTGGTCGCCGCGACCAAGTAACTGAGCGACGCTGTCGGACATGCTGATTTGATCGTAAGAAGTGCGTAAGACAGCTTCGCAGCTGTTGTAGGATTCCGTCGTAACCTGCGCAAAACTTACGATAATTTCGTTTCGTGAATACGAATTTGTTCTTACATTTTGTCTTACGCACATTTTTGGCGTAAGATCGTTTCGTGAATCTGGCCTCTGCATTTTCGGAAGTCGCAGGAAAGGTAAGACAGACGCAGACGACGTTGCGAGCAGACGACGTTGCAAAGGAGCAGACGACGCTCAGATAGGGGGTCGCGATCAGCCAATCAGGGCTCGGCGTTCTGACGTCACCGCTACCCGCTGCGCGAGAGGCAGACGAACTTGCCCTCCGCATAATCTGTAATTGGCTAATCGTAAATTGCGCTGATATATTTGGAGCGATACAAAGCCACTCCCTGCTCGCGCGTTTGCAGCAGTGAAAGCTAGCTCGCGTTTGCACGTGCATAAAGATATAAAAATAGCGCTCCATAACCGCTCCAAATCTACTAGCGGAATAGACCGATCTCACGTTCGACGCATGCGTGACGCCGCCTTAACTTTAGTTCGCAGCAGGCAAGCGGCAGAGCACGCGAGGGCTCGTGCTGTCTCGTGCTCTACACGCGCAGAGCTCCAGCGAGGTTGTCGCGCGTGCAGAAAGACTAAAGTTCCCTCGATGCATTGCGGCAGCGGTGGCGTAGTCAAACTGGTTGGTGAGATCAGTCTATTTCCCATATGACTTTAATGCGTACTCCGCCTCCTTCTCGAGCATTCTGCCTTTGGTAACACTTCGTCGTTCTCGCAGCCGAAGCCTGGTGAAAGGCAACAAGCGCGTTCTGGAGGCGGAGCTTCCACTGAATTATTTTCCTGTCATCGACTATTAAGGACGAAATAGAACAATCAAGCCTCTAGCGGTACGCATTGGCTGTATGGACAACAAACCAAATTTTCTTGTTTGTTTTTGATCAGAGACATCGAAGATGACGATCCGAAGGCCGCTCCTCGTGCGACCAAAACACTGGTGAAAGCGACGCGCCCGTGCCCAGATCGTGTTAGGCCATGTTTTTTGCTGTGATGGTGAACACCGGGCTGTGGGGACAACAAGTAAGGCCCCTTCATGTTTCAAAAGTAGCGCAAGGTGCGTCGATGCACAAAACACGTGCAACGTGCAGCCCTTAGGAAGGTGATGGAGGTACAGCGCGGGACTAAGGTAGATTTCCAAGGAGGTTATAAGGGTGTAGTGGACCGTGTTCACGCTTGCGTGGGTGTGCGACGCGAAGAGTATGAAGAAAGACACGACATTTTTGGGCCAGTACAAAAATATATTAAAGCGTTATACAACTAAAGAATAAGCAAATCCAAAAATTAATTATCGGAAAATCTAACACTTAAAGGGTAATTAAAGAATAGTACGTCACAGTGTCCGTGAAGCGGGTCTGAATTCTGGGGGGCTATGTTGCGCTTTTTGGACTCCCAGGAGACTAGGGAGAGGGAAGTGGCGTCAACAACGCAGCAAATGCAGATTGGATGTTGATTTTGTTTTCTTCTGTCAACATCCAATCTGCGTTTCTCTAGTCGTTGACGTCACTTCCCTCTTCCAAGTCTCCTGGGAGTCCAAAAAGCGCAACATAGCACCCATGGTTGACATTCCGAAGTCGTGATGCCAGGTAGATTGGCGCGTTGGGGCCGGGTAGTGGACGACGGGGTGGCTTGAAGGAGTGTCTCGAAGTAGCGGCCGGGCAGCCTCGGAGGCCCGCTGACCAGGCCTGTATTGGTGGGCGACGAACTGAAGCCGTGCCGACCACGGCTATCGTTACGGGTCGGTTTTTTCGTCCACCGGGTCCTGATCGCTTGTCCTGTTCTGTCGCCTCATGGCTCCTTCTACTTCTTCTTTTTTCCACCACCGGCCACACGCGCCGAATTTTTTCCGTGCACACAAACACATAGTAAACCAGCCACATCAGCATTCCTCCTCGTCGTCATCCTCTTGTTTCTCCATTGAAATCCGAAATCACCACAAAGGGGAAGGATAGAGATGGGGCGACAGGCCGCCGCCATGTCTTCCCTAGTGCAGACGAGTCCGTACAAATGCAAGCTAGATGCAAGCTTGCCAAAGCTACGCTCAAGCGCACGATTCACGTGCTTGCACACATGGGCACCAGTCGCAGCGCCATGCTTGCCATTGTCTAGAGGGAGTATTCACTGGCGGCCATATCTGTGTGCACGGCTGCTGAGCGCGTGCTCACGGCGAGCTTCCGCAGTTCTTTTGTAGCGTGCATTCTGCACCATCAAGATTGCCGGTCTTAGCAGGCTATTAATGTGAGCTCGTTCTGAGCATGCGCTCTAAACATCGTCCTCAGTCGATCTCGAGCGATCTTCTTCTCTCTGCGTCCGCCGCTGCCGGAAGCGGCCGACGGGCGCTTCCGGCGCCCGTCGGACTATTGTCGGCATAAGCCGACAATAGTCGGCTTATGCATACTTAGCCTCCTTGGCCGACGGACGGCCAAGGAGGCTAAGTATGAGCCAAAATAAATTAAAAAAACACGCGAGATAAAAACGGTGGCATTATGTTTATATACTGGCGCCAGCACCGGCGGCTCCCGCTTTCTGCTGTGGTCGAGAGGTTAAAGCGCCGGTACTTTACGTCGCGGCGTGAAAGGCCCGGGTTCAAATCGCGCCAGAAACGTTCTCTTTTTTCTTTTTTTTTGTATTTGACTGCACTCTCACTAAGAATGTAGACAAGGCCCTATGAGCTCTATAAAATCACGGGCGACACTAGGGAAGGAGGTGGCGTCCGTATTCTCCATACATGGAGCGAAGTGTAACGGAAGTAGGCGTGTCCACGAACTCTTCTCAACCAATGGGGAGCTCGTCAATGGGTATGATTGGGGAAACAACCCTCGTTGCCATGGCATTTCCGTGGCAACGCTGTTGTTTGACCCAATATTTCATTGCAGCTCCACTGAATCGGTGTCGAACAGGCGAGATTTGGGGCCCAACACTTGAATGACAAGTAGGAAGTCGGCGTGTAGCAGGTGCTCTCGACACCGCGCGACCGCACCTGGAGCGTCGTCTAGAACAAGTCGTCGTAGCGCGGCTTTGGAAAGCGATCGCGCGTCAGTCGTCGTACGCACGAACGGTGAGAATGGCATCGCGGGTTGAGAAAGCCGTACAAACCCTGCTTCCAGAAGGTGTTTGTTTCACTCCACCGTGATGAGAATGCGGGTTCGCATCGAAACATCTTTTGGTGCGCCGATCGAATCAAAATCCAGCCGCGACAGCGAGCAGACGAAGCAGACATAGAGTAAAGCCCGGTTCACACAGTTGCGTTTGACTGCGTTTGACTGCGTTGCGGCAGCGAGACACCAGGACATCCCTGCTGCTTATATCGCGTGCCAAGAAGATTCCTTGAATTGGATTCCACGCTTCATACGAAGCACAGATGTGCCGGTGACTCGCTTTCGGTTCTCGTTGCAACGCAGTCAAACGCACTCAAACGCAAGTGTCTGAACCGGCCTTAAGCCTAACGGCCTAGCGGAGAGCAGACGATGGGAGCTTGGTTGAATTTAGTTTGGATGAGAGCGCGTCGGTGCGTGAGGCAGTCTGGGATTGGGTTCTTTTTCCGGCGTCGATGGGTATGACGTCATGCCGGGTCCTGCCCTATTTAAACGTCCTTGTAGATTTCAGACGCCAAGTTCTTCCCAGAAGTGACGCGCGCCACGTGTCTCGAGCATTTCCACTACAATGAATGGCGCCACTTTTCCCAGGATAGAGGGGCTTTAACAACAAGCTCAATAAAGCGCCCCCATAGTTCGATCTTTAGGAGGACCGGGGGCCGAGTGGGCGAGCGCACACCAGCTTGGAGCACGTGGAGCGAAAGCTCGCGCTGCAGAACCCAGGGATCCTGGGTTCAATCCCCACCCCTGCCAGTTTCGATCTGGATGAGCATCGTACCGGCGTGCGGTCGTGTATCACTACTGCGTGGAGCACGCCAAAAAACCCAGCCTAGCGGTTCTACTGCACTAGATAAATTGCTCATCTACCGTTGGGAGACAAGTCGCCCGTTGAGGCAGACTAAGTTCTAGGCTGTATAAACATACTCTAAACCCCCATTCTTTATGATGCTTGAGTGATTTACCAATAGGTACATTTCCTCAACGGCAGCCCAACGACAGCTAAAGATATACGTGAAAGAGGCATAGGTATCACTTTTCGTCTTCAGCCTCCCTCGAGCGGGCTTGCCCCGACACTCCAGTTTCCCAATAGACCTGTAGCTCTCATGTTTTGAACAGCGCGCCTGGCGAGAAACATCGAATATCTTTTAGGTCGCGTTTCCACTGTACGTATACTTCGTTTCACATTATCTGCGAGCGAAGCCAAAGCTAGAAGCGCGAGACCAGCGCTTTTTGCGTTGCTCCCCAGCTCGCGCGCTCGAGCAAAGCCTGAACGCACGGAACTTTCGCGCTCGCGCTTCCAGCTTTGCCTTCGCTCGCACATAAGGTGAAACGAAGTATAGCGTTGCATCCTTTCACGCGCTCTGTTAGTGCGCGTGAACCATAAGCAGACGTCGAGGGAAGCTGACAAGCGCTAGTTTATGCCCGTGGAAGGTACATGATTGACGCTAGGACGCCTCTTCACGTCAGCATTAAATGGTCGTGTCTGGAAGGCGCTAGCGCTGGCGCCACTTTTGTGGTCACAACTCGTGAACGCTACAACGCCCTTCAGACAAGAGATGAAAGCCTATAGGCCTCCTGCGTTGCCCAGGGGCGCTGCAAAAAGGGACTTGTTAGGACTTGTTTTGGGTAGTACAAACTTGAGCGTCTAAAGGCTGGTTCACACAGCACCGTTTTCTTACGTTTCGTTACGTTACGTTATGAAAAGTCACCGGAAAATCTGTGCTTTTTATTAAGCGTGGCTACCAATTGAAGGAGATAGCCTGGCACGCGACATTCTAAACACGAATGTTTTGGTGACGACAACTTACGACGGTGAGTTACCGTGGCAATCGAGGACACAAGGCTCGTCGTAACGTAACGTAAGGAGTTGAGCTCGGTTCAACTTTTCACATAGCACTGTTTTCTCACGTTACGTCTAAAGGCCGGTTCAGACACTTGCGTTTGAGTGCGTTTGACTGCGTTGCGGCGAGAACCGAAAGCGAGTCACCGGCACATCTGTGCTTCGTATGAAGCGTGGAATCCAATTCAAGGAATCTTCTTGGCACGCGATATAAGCAGCAGGGATGTCCTGGTGTCTCGCTGCCGCAAAGCAGTCAAACGCAGTCAAACGCAGTCAAACGCAGTCAAACGCAGTCAAACGCAGTCGAACGCAACTGTCTGAACCAGGCTTAAGCCACCGAAACATTCGGGTCTCGAATGTCGCGTGAATTGGTCTTTGAATTGGTGGCCACGCTTAATATGAAGCACAGATTTCCAGGTGACTTTTCGTAACGTAACGTAAGAAAACGGGTCTGTGTGAACGAGCCTTCAAGCTGTCACGTACGTAGAATCGTGCCTGCTCTGGTGCGGAACGCGAGATCACGAGGAAGCACAAAGAAACAACGAAACTTCTAACCCCTTCGAAACAGAGATCAAATCGAAGACGCTAAAAGCGTCAGCCAAGAGACGCCATTCCAAACGTTCCAAAGTAGAAAACAAAATTGCGGTGGCTTAGCTCGGCTATGCCTGGATATACGTAGCGTGAGCTTATGCGCACAAAATGAGAGGCGCTATCAAGCGGCTCCGGTGCAGCGTCAAACTTGGCTACTGTTCAACGGAGGCGCACAGCTGGGCACGCGGCGGCGCCAGTGCGTCTGCCGTGGCTATGACGTCACTCCTCTGGAATGCGCAGACCGGCGAGGCGCGCGCGGTGGCGGCGGAGCCCGCGGCGGCGGCGGCTCCGGCGCGCAAGCTGTGCGCCGTGTGACGTCACTGCTCCTCGCGCTTGCGCAGCACGGAGCACGGCTCATTATGCGAGCCACGCGAAACTGCTCAACCTCGGCCAGTGTAGCTCACGCTACAAAAAAAGCGTGGCGACACAGGTGTTTTTACGTCACCGCCCAGAGATAATTAGAGACGCGTGCTCTAGCGGTGGTGGCATCAGGCTAGAATTTTTTAGTGACTCGCAGTGTTGAATCTAGCCGATTTCTGACGCCCAAAGGTTTTATTTTTTCGTTCTTCAGCACCACACAGAAAGAAAAAAGCTCAACGAAAGTGCCATAACTAGAGCGAGGCCAACTCAGGTGAGCTTGTACTACCCAACATTAGGGTGCCAGAGTTTGTTCAAAGCTTCAGCGCCTGGGGCCCATTTGCGAAACCGGAGCGACCCTAGCATCGATGGGGTATTCTGGGAAACGACTGTCTACGACGGGCAGAGTTTCGGTTTCTACCATTGTTCTTGGACCAAACACGAACCTTGCAGACCTGTACCTCGCACATCACCACAGCATACCTTGATGTACAGGGTGTCACAAAAGAAAATTTACAGGGTTTTTATTTCCGCAAAAATAAACTAGGCATCGTCGAACGCTCATTCTCCGCAGAAAGGTAGCCCTAGAGCTCACAACCAGATGGCAAAGTTTCAGTCCGATCCGATGACTTAATCAAAAGTTATAAGTGATTTTCTGAAAATTTCAATGGGAAAATGGCGGCCGACGGAGTCTTCGAATACATGGGGCTCTATGGCACCAGAAACCGAAAACGGGCGAAAATGGGCTCCATTTTCCCATTGAAATTTTCAGAAAATCACTTATAACTTTTGATTAAGTTATCGGATCGGGCTGAAACTTTGGCATCTGGTTGTGACCTCTAGCGCTACCTTTGGGCGGAGAATGAGCGTTCGGCGATGCCTAGTTTAGTTTTGCGGAAATAAAAACCCTGTAAATTTTCTTTTGTGACACCCTGTAGTTTTCGTGGATTGATGTGGATCTACAAGGCTTGCAGTAAAAGTATAGAGGCATTCATTTGACGCCATATTTGAGAGCGTTGTTCACTCTTCATGCTCCGAACGAGCTCAAGTTCCAAGACTTTTAAGACCGGCGATCTCGATCGTGTGGAATGCTCCTTGCAAATGAAGTGTGCAAGCTCGCCGTCAGTACGCACTCAGTAGACGCAGACTCAGCTATGGTCGTCAGTGAATGCTGAAAATAGGCCTCTTGCGTTTCACAGCAAGCGCTGCGAGAAGCGACTTGTTAGGACGTGTTTTGTGTAGCGCCCCTCTATCCTGGGAAAAGTGGCGCCATCCATTGTTGTGGAAATGCTTGAGACACGTGCCGCGCGCCACTTCTGGCAAAAACATGGCGTCTGAAATCGAGCTCAGGGCTGCGTTGTGCTGCCATGATCTTCCCTAGGGCTGTACGTTACACGTGCCTCGTGCATCGACGCAAATTGCGCTACTTTTAGAACATGAAGGGGCTATAGTTTTGGGTAGTACCAATGGTAGTACACACTTGACCCCAAGGAGGTAATAATGGGCAGGAGGTGGCGTCCCTATCCCCAATGCATGGAGCGAAGTGTAACGGAAGTAGGCGTGGCCACGAGCCGCGACGAGCATTTCTTGACCAATGGGAAGCCTAGTGAGTGGGCGCCGCCATTAATTTCGGTGCAAACAACCGCGTTGCGATGACATTTCCGTGGCAACGCGATTGTGTGCACCGAAAGTAATGGCGGCACCCACTGTTATTTGAAACAGCGCTTAACGGGAGACTTTTAAACCGGTATGGTCGGAATTGGATGAGATTATTATAAACGAACGCCTGGTTGCCCAGCAGAATGTAAGTGACTAGAGTTGAGACGCTCTAGACGACGCACCGACTGAATCGGTGTCGAACAGGCGAGATTTCGAGCCCAACACTTGCCTGACCAGTAGGACTAGGAAGGCGGCGTGTAGCGGACGCTCTCGACACCGCGCGAACGCGCGACCGCGCCTGGAGCGTCGTCTCGGACGAGTCGTCGTAGCGCGGCTTTGGAAAGCGATCGCGAGTCAGTCATCGTAGGCACGAACGCTGAGAAGGGCATCGCGGGTTGAGAAAGCCGTACAAATTCTGCTTCGAGAAGATGTTGGTTTCACTCCGCCGTGATGAGTATTCGGGTTCGCATCGAAACATCTTTTGGTGCGCCGATCGAATCGAAAGCCAGCCGCGACAGCGAGCAGACGAAGCAGACCGCAGGCACGGAGCAAACGTAGCCTAAGCCTAACGACCGAGCGGAGAGCAGACGATGGGAGCATGGTTGAATTTAGTTTGGATGAGAGAGCGTCGGTGCGCGGGGCAGTCTGGGATTGGGTTGTTCTCCGGCGTCGCTGGGTATGACGTCATGCCGGGTCCTGCTTGACCCTCTCAAACTGCCACACATGTAGAAGCGTGCCTGCTCTGTTGTGAAACGCGAGATCACGAGGAAAAAAAAAGAAACAACAAAAATTAGAACGCCTTTGAAGCACGTGTCAAAGCTAAGAGCGTGAGCTCAGAGAGGCCATTTTACGCATTCTAAAGCAGAAACAAAAAATATGTATGTATAACCGTCGTGACGCCAGCTGTTTTGACGTCACCACCAAAAGAAAAGAGACGCGGACCCTAGTGGTGGTGGCATGAATCTGGCATTTTCGATGGTCTTGCGGCGTTGAATCCAGCCATTTCGGATGTCGGAAGTTGATTTTCAGTCCTTCAGCACTGCACAGAAAGACAAAACTCTCAGTGAAGGTGCAATAAGTAGGGCGAGGTCCAATCGGGAGTGCTTGAACCACCCAAACTAAGGGCGCCACAATTTCTTCAGAGCTTCAGCGCAGGACGCCTATGCGGAGCCCACGTTCGTCCGCTTTTTGCGCTGGGGTTGCGATGATGTCAGAATGCCGAGCTCTTATTGGCTAATTAGAAGAACTATAGTGGGTAGACTTCAAGGTGTCTGTCATTGAGGTCTACCCACTATCCTTTCAATCAAAGCCAATCACAGCTCGGCGTCGTTTTGATGTCACCGCAACTCCTGCGCAAAAAGCTGGCGACTTGCTGTCCGTGTAGCTTTCTTCTCGCGACTTTATTAGACCATAAACATTCAATGCCAAATCAAGCCACGTCTGAACGAAAAGCTTATCTCAACGCTGATCGGTGTACGCTGCATTCTCCACCGGCTCGGTGTGTCTGTGGGTCCGTTTCCCACTTTCATGGTCTTCGAGGAAGACCAGCAACAAAGTTAGCGTCGGGCTTTCAGAGTGTCCTTCTGTTTTCGCTACAATTCTTAAGTCATCTTCTTTCACTTTCATTACTGCGACGCGGGTTGCTTTGGCTTTGAGTACCTAAACGTCGCATCGGGCCTCAAAAAGAAAATTATACCTGGTGAATCCCATGCACATCAGAATCAATCCGCGAAGACTACGGCGATGTGAGCCTCAATGAGGTTCAAGGTAGGAATAACCTGTGTCAACGGCTAGCCGTGGTTTGATGGAGGAAAACAAAGCTCGGGTCTTCCTTAACAATCGTTTCTCAGAATATTTCAGTATCGCCCATCTTCCACTACAAAGGGAGAAACGTGACAATCGATATTTTCACTGTCGGTGGTTTCAGGTGCGTACTTGGCCAACGTCAATTATAAGGAAGACTATATTTTTTACCGCGTGCTTAAATGCAACCAGTAATTATTTGCGAACCAGATAATTCCTTTTTATTAAAAGTGGGAATCGAGCAAGAAAGAAATGAGAGAAAATATTACCCGTGAATTTACTGAATATGCCTCCAGAAAAGGAATAAAAATAACATAGTGTTATGCTCATTGGTGTGTAAGTGAAGAGGGGGGGGGGGGGCGGTTTATTTCTTTGTTGTAAGGAGCAAAGCGTAGTAAGGTGAAGGACACGCAGAACTTTTACCAGCTCGTACTAACTTGTTTCTTCTCTCTATTTTTTTTTTTATGATCCGGTATTATTTTTTTAAGTGATTGAAATTTTTGAAACAACAAACTAAACGCCAGTAAAAGCTTACCTCGTTGATACACCATCTAACGTCTTGAAATAGTTCGACGAATTATGTGAAACGTGGATGCGTACCAAGCCATCTAATTTCCTCGAAAATATTTCAGACACTGTCAGCAACGACGAATACGACCTCTACGAGTTCCTTCTCATCGAAGTAAGTTCAGACAATTACTCCATTGTTTTTTGTCCTAGTCTGTCAATACGTTTGTGTCCGGAATTATACCTTATAACCAAATAACCAGCAAAAGCGTCCCTATAGCACCAACGTTTAGGAATGCGAAAGCATCATAGTCCGGTGGTTACATCACGCTCCCCCCACTGCGCAGGCGCGGCGGCCCCGTCGGCTACACGGCTCCCGTGACGAAGCATCTGTAGTCTGTGCTCTTCTTTGTGCTTTATTCCTGAGGCGCGTGCGCTTTGACCTTGAGCGGCGCATGCTTGATGGCGTATTATTATTTCCATCTTTTGGAGACAATGCCGAAGCTTTTTCGCGTAATTGGAGATATAGGGATTTCGATTAAAAATAGTTTCTAAACAACAATTATTTTTAAGGGCATTGTGCTCCCGAAAATGTTCTATATTACAGGTAGCTCAAGGAATAAACACTCTTAAAGAAAAGCACATTTTGTTTGCAATATCTTTACGGCGCGAGACTCATTTTCAGTTAGAAGCGACACCGAAACATGCTTCAAATTCGGGTTCGATTCGATCGAGCCAATCAGGCAGCGTGAAAAGTGCATCGTCATGGCGATCATTGTGGGGTTCGCTATCACCGGCTGAACCAATCGCGCACAAGAAAAGCGCATCATCACAGTGACTTTATTGCGCGTGATTGGTTTGTAGTCGGCTATACCAAACGCACGGACGGTGAGTGCCATGACGTGCACTTTTGGTGCTCTTTGATTGGCCTCCCACATATTGTGCGTCGGCTGCGCTCGCTATAAATCAGTGATTTATACTCGTCTGATGCCGTGTCGGCCTATTTTATGCCCCAGAAACTTAAGTTCTGATCTTATAAACTCACTTTTTGCGGCGTTGATGATAATGCCGTGATCTGAGAGTCTTTGAACAAGAAGACGGAGGTGATTGATGTAGTCCTCCGGTATTGAGCTACCGACCAACAAGTCGTCAACGTAGGCTAATACGAAGAAAACCTGTGCAAGACAGCGTCGATGAATCTCTTGAACGTTTGACTCGCATTACTCAGGCCACAATGCATGCGGAGGAACTCATAGAAACCAATGACAGTTCTAATAAGAAGTATTCACTGGCGGCCATAGCTGTGTGCACGACTGCTGAGCGCGTGCTGATGGCGAGCTTCCACAGTTCTTTTGTAACGTGCATTCCGCACCCTCAAGATTGCCGGTCTTAGCAGCCTATTAATGTGGGCTCGTTCAGAGCATGCGCTCTAGACATCACCCTCAAATATGGTGCCCAGTGAATACTCCTTATAGATGTCTTTGAGATATCTTCGTAAACGGTAGGGATGTGGTGGTTTGTGTGGGTAAGGTTAAACTTCGAACAAATGGTAGCGCCTTTGAGGTTGACAGTAAAGTCCTAGATGTTTGGGAGGGGTATCTATCGGCCACTGTGCTCTTGTTCAGTGCGCGATAATCGCCACACGGTCCCCAATCTCCGTTCTTCTTAGACATCATGTGTAGGCGAGACGCCCAGCGGCTTGAAGAAGGAAGGATAATTCCATGCTCCAGCATATGTTCAAATTCTTCGCGAACGAGGGGGCGAAGTGAACCGGTGCGCCCGGTGTTTTGATGTGATGGTGGACATCGTGCGAAACCGGTCTGGTCCAGTCAGGAGCTCGCGTGAGGCTTGGAAAATCCTGCAGGGGAGATTAAAATGGCCCGTCGATATTAGAGCAGACTGACGCGAATCCTGTGGTGTCAGTTGTTGAGACGCCTTGTACGGAGAGTCGCAGTGTAGAGTTGAACAGTCGTCTCTCTTTGACGTCCACGAGGAGACTGTGGTGTTGCAGTAAGTCAGCAACAGCGTTGGCGTTGCTTACTTCTGCGACCAGGCATACCCATCGGTACACTCGTCTGAGGCCGTGATTTATGGTGATTGAGTTTCTTGTAGACGGGATCGACCAGTTGTTCACAGCTCGAAAGTTGTAGACGGGCGCTTGTGATCGATCCCCGTGTTTTGCAGGAACAGCGCTTATCTCAGCCCCGTTATCGACGAGATATCGGGTTTAAGTATTCCTGTCGGCGATGAAAAGTAGGCAACTTCCCGGTAGGCTGTGACTACTCATTGCGTCTAGAGGTCGGCCACTCGGTGTGCTCCAGAGCAGGGACGGAGGCAGTGCCGGGCCACGGAGCTAAAGCGGCGATGGTAAACACGGACGTCCAATGAACTTGCCGCGAAAGGGCGGTAAGCATTTCTTCAACAAGATGTTGAACGTCCATGTCATTGTTGAGTGCGTGGACGATCTCGCTGGTGAGTTTCTACAATAACACTCTGTTCACACTCTGGAACAGCTGCTCGAACTTGCCGTCAGACGAGAGAGTACCTGGCGGGGCAGGCATCTCTTCGCCACCGCTTTCTGTTGCCGATGTAACGCGGGCGACGGATGAAGTGGCAACTTCAATAACTGCGTCTGCCAGGGCTGCAAGGCCTTTGAGGTAGAGAGCCGTAGCGGTGGCCAACACCATCTGGGCGTTGGTTGGGAGGCGCTGAATAAATAGCTCCCGTAGCAAAGCGTTGCCGATCGTGTTGGCGCGAACTCCAAGGAGCATGAGTTATCCGCCTCAGCAGCTGGGATGGACGTCCATCGCCGAGTTTTTCCGCTGAAAGCATTTTTAGAAGGCGGGAGCGATCCGATTCCTCGGATCTCTGCAGGAGAGCCGCTCTCAGCTGGTCGTACTAAGCTGTTGCCGAGGGGTGCGCAGGAAAGTCGTGTACATCGTCGGCTGCTGGCAGCGACAGCGCCAAGACCACATCATGGTACTTGTTTTCCTGGCTCATCAGACCGCTGAGAGGAAATTGGGATTCAGCCTGCGGGAACCAGACCCTAGGGATTCTTTCCCAGTACAGCGGAAATCGGACTGCAACCGACAATATGGGAGTTGGGGATCCAGCTGCTCCTCCTTGGGCTTCGCCGTTGTGCTTGGTCCTCGATCGGGTCACCAAATACGTGGGAGACCGCGAGGTCCTACCACGTTAGTTGAAGTGAGGACAGGAAAGGAGAGAACGAACGGCGTGTCTGCCTGTGATGGCGGCTTCACAGCATTCTTTTTGTTTTTAACGAGCTCTACGAGACGCGAGGCATCGCTTTTATTTTGATGTGAGAGATGGATCTTTTAGTGCGTTGCAGCATACGCGACCTTCAGTTTTTAGCGTGAGACGTTCTTTGGTTACTTATCCCGTATTCCATGAACCCGGATGAAGTGAAGCCGGATTAAGCTTCCCCGTTAGATTTAGTGGGAAAATTGACGTCACGTGACCTAAAGACCTATTTATTTTCCCCGCTAGATTTAGCGGGAAAATTGGCGTCACGTGACCTCAACACCAAATAAGGTTCTCCGCTAAATTTAGAGGGAAAAATTACATCACATGGCTTCGTGTCGCGTAACCTAGTGCCACTAAATAAGCTACGTTTCAGAGTAACGACACTTGACCATATTGTGTCTGAAAATCATGGTTGCCAGTTATCCGAAGCTTTATCTGAATTCACAGGAAACGATTTTCCGTTCTCCACAAATGTTTAAACAGTTCGCGACAAAGCGAAGCAATATTACACGAGCTTCCTAACACCTGAATCTAATGCTGAGGAAGTCCCACCTTTGAATCATGACGATCGACAGTTGCGTCTGCTCTTCACAAGCACCAAAATGGCGGCGCCACAACAATGTCGGGGAATAGTGTGCCGATACTCTAAGCGCAGCTCATTTGGTGGCTCTAGCTTGGCCTATTCACAAATTCAGTTCCCCCGGTGAATTTAGCGGGAAAGTTGACGTCACGTGACCTTAATGTTAATTCAATTTCCCTCCTACATTTAGCGGGAAAATTGACGTCACGTGACCTCAACACCAATTCAGTTTCACCGCTAAATTTCGAAGGAAAAAATGACGTCACATAGCTTCGTGTCACGTAACCTATACACAAATTCAGTTTCCCTGCTAAATTTAGCGACTAAAATACACGTCACGTGGACTTATCTCACGTGACCTTTACACCGATTCAGCTTCCCCGCAATATCTAGTGGGAAATTTACATTACGTGACACCGATTGCATATCGGTGAAGTCACAATGTGCAGCTATGCCAAACGTTAATGATGCTAGAACATTTCACGTGTCCAAGCGAATTGCCTAGCATTCTGCCATACATTTTTCTCTCCCGCCCTCCTTAGTTTGTTTACTTCATCGTAATCATAGCAGGACCGGTTATTACCACCTAAGATTCTATTGTGTCCTCAATAGCATCGGCCTTTGTGGAGGCTCGTCAACACTCGTTTCAGTGGCTCGGTACCTCTGTAAGACAAGAGAAGGTCAACAATGGTGGCTGTCATCTGGCGCGTGTGTAAAGCGTCTGTATCAGACGCTGCGAAAGCATCCACATGTCAGTGACTCGACATTTTTCGCCCAGGTGATAAGCGCTGGAAAGGTCTTTAGCGATGTAAGTCTTGCACTATTTTTTTTATTTAATTTGTAACATAGATTTCCTATAAATATTCACTTAAAAAAACATTTTTGGCAGGTAATTATTCTTTTCAATGAAGCTGACAAGAAGGACATGAGAACCTTTCGGTTACAAAAGTCATACGGTTTGCACTACGTTAACAGGTGCTTTATTGTGGTAGTTTTTTTTTTTGTTTTCTTTTTTCCCATGTATGCAGTTATTTTTTTGGAGAAGCTATTTATGTTATCGAGAACCGGCAATTGATTGAAACCAAGCGATTACTCTTTTTAGAACGTCCTGGTTGTAAGCTGTTCCAAGCAAGGGTACCGCGAGGCACTGACCTTGGGCAGCGTCGCCGTCTACGGAGTCACCACAGCGCCACACAACGTCTCGACCGGTGGACGAGCCGTCGAGTTCAGATACAGTCCCAATGAGAAGGTACGCGATTTCATGGAGTAAACATATTCGGTCACAAGTAAAGATTTTATGTGTTTAAATCAATCCGATAAAATCCGAAAACCACTCGTTGGTAAAAGAAAAACTGCCGATACTGAATTTTTCGAAATATTCCGAATGTATGGGTTGCCGGTTGTAAAAAGAGAGCCGACCGCTGTATACCGTTCCGTAGAATTCTCAGGCAACCTTCTTTCTTACATTTAAAAAATAATTGACGAGTTTTTGAATATCCTACCGAAATGCTTTGCGTGCGCAAATAAATACCATATTTGCCATGAGCCAACCCAAAATGCCTTTTGGGGTTGGCGGAAGCGCTGTGGCGCCGAGCTATTTCTTTGTGTACGCAAAGTTGTTAGGTGCGCTATTCTAATCCTCTCTTATGACTCCTGACCCTTATCATAAAAAAATAAATAACCTTCCTGCATCAAAGCACGTCTGCCCCTTTCAGTCGCTCTACGGTGTCTCCGAGGCTCTTGGTTGAACACTTGACGAAAAATTCAGCGATCTCGCCGTCTTTTCGTCTAGTGTCCAACTTCGAGCCCCTAGACATATGCGTTCCTAATAAGCGTTCACTCGCTTTTCTAGGTCCTGTTTTTCTTGAACGCTGAATAACTCGAAATACGAGTTGACGACATGGGTTTGAGATATTCTGCCTGAATTTCCAGCATAGTGTTGTGAGAGGGGAGCCAAAGCTCCATGGTAATTAAGCCAAAAGGTACCTAGAATTCAAAGTGATCGCCAGCAACAATGTGCAATTTGTTTTCAAAGTTTTGTCGTATACTAGCTATTTCGGTTTTATTTACTGACATCATAACCCAGGCAGCACAGACACGTTGAAACGATGTCGAGAAGAGGTGATGACGTCAGGAACCTATGTCGAAAGAACGCCGAAAGTCTGAACGTCGGGTCCCTTCGACGTAATTTGGAAAGGCTGAATTCTGAAGAAAAGGTGGATTTTATGTCGATATAACGTCCCACTTAACGACCTTAGAACGTCGAGTGCACGTCTGAATTGGACGGGAAGTAAAGTGATAACGTTATATTAACGTTGACACAATGTCCCACCTAACGAACATAAAATGTTGAGTATACGTCTAAACTGAACGGGATGTCAATTGAGAACGTCATATTAACAACAACATAACGACCCATTTAACGACATAAAATTTCCAGCGCACGTCTGTGATAACGTCATGTCAACGTTGAAATAACGTCCTAACGACCATGAAACCTCGAGCATACGTCTAGACTGAACGGGATGTCAATTGATAACGGTCTCGACCTGGGTCACCGTGGAACAATGGAGTAAACCGGATCTGCCTTTGTTGCTCCAAGGTGTGTTCGCGAAAGCATGTGTATTCGGACGAAATAGACCATTTGCTAAATCCCCCAAGCGTTCCGGCCCGCTATCCAGGAGTCATGGGAACGGTGTCCCTTCAGCTCCCTGCTGGTCGGTAATTTCGACGAGTTCCATGGTTACACAGTTCTAGGTGTAATTCGGAGTCACCCTAAACAAGCGTCCTATAGCGCCCAAGGGCCTGTCATATCACGTTTAAGATTTATCATCTATGATAATGTTTTTGATACTGTGCATGCTGTCCACCCTTCAACCTGGCTCAGCTGCAGAAATCTCTTACATTATTATCACTCTCTTACAGCTTCAAAGACGCTGATATTAAGTTAGAAACGCTAAAAAAATGCTATAGACAGCCCCGCTGACTCCGAGCAAAATCCTGATTTTTGTTGTTTTGAATTCACGGCTTTTTAGGCAATTCCTGCTAAAACAACATTCACGAGAATTATAATATTGTAGGAGATTTCCCCAGCTTAGCCAGGTTGAAATGTGGATTGCATGTACATTATCAAAAATGCTGACATTGACGAGAAAGTTTAAAAGTGATGTGACAGCACCTTGGGCTCTATAAGGCGCTTGTTTAGGGTGATCAAGGTGTTCGCTCAGACATTGTTGGGACGTCTCGCGCTCAACGTTCAAAGAACCTCCCGAAAAAAGCGTAGAACTGACCTTGAATAATGTCGATGACGTCAAGGTGTTGCTCAGGACACTGTTGGCACGTCTCGTGCTCCACGTTCAAAGAACTTCCCGGAGGAAAGGTAGAACTCACGCCTATTATTGCCAATGACGTCAAGGTGTTGCTCAGACATTGTTGGGATGTCTCGCGCTAAACTTTAGAGGAACCTCCCAAAAAAACGTAGATATGACGTCGAATATTGTCAATGACGTCAAAGTGTTGCTCAGGACATTGTTGGGACGTCTCGTGCTCCACGTTCAAAGAACTTCCCGGAAAAAAGGTAGAACTGACGTCGATTAATGTCGAAGACGTCAAGGTGTTGCTCAGACATTGCTGGGACGTCTCGCGCTCAACGCTCGAAGAAACTCCCGAGAAAAACGTAGAACTGGCGGCGAATAATATCGATGACGTCAAGGTGTTGCTCACGACATTGTTGGGACGTCTCCTGCTCGACGTTCAAATAACATCCCGGAGCAAATGTAGAACTGACGTCGATTAATGTCGCCCAACATGTAGGACCTTATTTCAACATCATCTCGACGTCTTGTGCAGCCTGGGAAGAAACGCGGGGCGTGGCGGAGGGCGTGGCGTGGTGCTCCTCAATCAATAAGATTGCTCGTGCACATAATGAGGCACTTCCAACATTTTTTTAGCAGGCAGTGACTCTGGCGGAAAGGGCGCCTTGCGCATCAATCACTGAAAGCCGGCATTTCGATCTGCCCATTCCTTTGAAGGGAAGCTCGGCTAGAGGAGATGAGTTATTTTAATTGTCTGCACGCGCATTTCGAGCAATTAGATTACAGCCCGGAAAACTCAATTCTTCTCGCCCTCTCTAGGAAAAGGCTGCTTTATTGAGCTCGGGACAAATTACACTCAACACAACCGAAAGAGGTGGATCCTTGGAGAATGTGTTAAAATCACCCTTGGGAAAAGCCACACTCGTCCCCCCTTGGGAATTAATTGCTAACGCTGGCCCCTTCACTTTTCTGCTCTGACTCTCTGATTAGGCTTTCTTTTGTGCTTCCTCTATTTATTGCTGCCTCCTTTTGGCCTGGTTACGGGGTCAGTGTTAGCGTTTTTCAAAGGGGGATGTGTGTGGCGTTTCCCAACAGTCATGCAAACGCATTTCCTAAGATTTCGGGAAAAACTTACCAGAGAAATTTATGAGGCGTTTATTATACAAGGTTTGGGGGAGCGCTGTGTGAGTCAGCCATCCTTGGCTTTATCTCAAAAAGAAATATCCTTTTTAAAGCGCTGAATGTCTACAGTTATAGCCTCGCGCCCTGGAGCGCGCTCCGGAGTTCGCTAGCCATTTGCACGTGCCTGTGTTTTCTGTGTCATTTTCTTTCTTCTTCTCTTTCGAAGATACATTGAGTTGTGAGTTCAGCGTCTTTCCTGTCTTCTGTTTTCTTCAACAGTTTCCCAACGTTGTTCGCTGATTTAATTATGTGCATTTCCTAAGACTCCACCAATAAATCTTTCTCTAATTTTTTTTTCACCCCTTTTCTCTTCTCTGCTTCTCCGAGCATGCCGGCGCCCTTTGATACGGTCTCGTGGAAAGAACCACATCCATCATTTTAACAACACACAAACATTACACTCCACGGACCGCAGCTACGAAAACCCAGAGCGAAGAACAATCGACGACGGCAGGGCGGCAACTGAGCACGCCCGCATACCGAGGCCGAGGCGTGTCCTCCTCTCTGGCTCCGCGCTAGCTGTGCGCGTAACTTTGACGAAAACGAAAGGGCTCGTTTTGACGAAAACCCGGCGGTGTCTGTCAGCTCGGTCAGCGCCTGGGATAACGGAAGAGGTTCGACGCGTGCTGTCGTCAGCGCTTCAGACCAAAGGGCGTGTCGCACGCGTCACTTACTCCCCCTCCTTGTCCTTTCTCACCGGCGCTGACAAACGAAAATCACCGTCCAGGTTTACGTCAAAATGAGCGTTTTAATTTTAACGCATTAAAACTCCGAACTTCGTGACTCAAAAACAAAGTTTAAAGAAAAATATGGGGAGGGTTACGCGGAATGATGCGCTAGGATAGTGCTGCTTATTCGACGATATGACAATAATAATCATCATATCGACGCCAAATGCTTCTGCCAAATTTAGTAGCAAGAATGAATTGGTGCATATATCATGTGAAGTCCAATTTTTTGCGAAATTTAGCGGTGAACATGAATTTATCTTTATGTGCCTCTAACGTCAGGAAAAGTGACAATCAATTTTCGCGCCACATCTAGCGTGGAAACTGAATTGGTGCATAGATCACGTGATGCGAATTGTTTCGCCAAATTTAGGGAAGAAACATATTTGATACATTGGTAACTTTACGCCAATATTTCAGATAAATTTAGCGATGAGTTTGAATTTCTGTGTAGTTCCCGTGAAGTCAGGAAACGTGACATCAATTTATCCGTCTAATTTGACGGGGAAACTGAAATGGCGCATATGTCACGGGACGTCAATTTTTTTCGCGAAATTTAGCGGGGAACGTAAAGTTGTCCGTAGGACCCGCTACGTCAGGTAGCGTGACATTCATTTTCCCGCCAAATGTAGCGGGAAAACTGAATTGGCGCATTGGTTACATGACGCCAGTTTCTACGCTAAATTTAGCGGGGAAACTGAATTGTTGCATAGCCTTTTCCGCGAAATTTTGCGGTGAAATAGTTTGTTTACGTTCAGGCTGTCGCAAAACCGGGGAGAGACGGGCCCGTAACTGCTACAGCTATAAAAAAAAAACAAAAAAAAAAAACATACAACTCTTTGAATTTGAAAAAAAAGAAAAAAAACTTCAAAATAAGCATCTATATATATTTGGCTTGAATGAAGACTGAAAACGCAGCACCCTCTACTTACTGAAGAGTTTAAAAAACTCAAAACGTGACTTATTTTGATTACTATTCTTGTTTAGTGATTCGTTTTTATAGTGGTTCTTATCGGCTGGTGTGGCCATCTTATTGGCACCGGTTCGATAATAAAAAGCTCAGGACTAGCCAGTCCCTGTGATCCTTAAGATGTTTGCGACTCTAATAAATCCAGCTCTCTAGCCAATATGGATTGTTTGTAGCAGTTACGCAACATACTCCCTACATTCCCTCCTTGAAACCGGTCGTAGTTTGCAAGCTCAGGACTACGTTATCAGGCGACCGGAAATGTTTTTGATCAAGCGGTGTTTGATTTCACAAAGGGAAGGCAATTAGTGCCTCTAAAAATCATCATGACCAGGAAGTAGTGTTTCAAAATGAAGACACACTCCAAGTCTGCATTCCAGTAAAGCAGATGGGAAAGCCAATCGCTGCAATCAACGAAGGAAGCAGGGCGAATAACGAGACTCAAGGTATCTGTTGACCTTAGTTAAGCATATAAAATAGCGCAAAAACGACAAGGACAAGAAGTATACAGGACAGGCGCTATATCTGTTGACCTAGAAAAATGGTTCGTGCTGATAGCAAAAAATAGTGGGAGGAAGAGGGGGTGCGACGGCGGCGGAGTATTAGATGATTTTCACCTCACTAAATTGTTTCCTCGATTTTTTTTTTTATGTCGGGGGGTGGGAGGGGTTTCTCCCCAATTCTCCCTTTCCCCCCGGGGCCTTTTTTATAACAATATGTTTTTTTTCTGTTTTGTTTTTGCCTTGAAAGCACTTTTACAGGAACTTTCCCTACTTTCTTCTTTTTTCTAGATGCTGATTTTACCCGACGTTGGAGCACCCCTTGGTCAAGACTTCACAATTACGTGGTCGTAGACACTGCACCAAAAACATTTTCAGCTTAGATTTTATTTTAAGAGGAGATTTGTAATATATTCATACTCAAAGTTGATTGTTTTGTGCTATGGTAACCAGGATAGCGCAGCTTCCCCACTGCTAAAACTGTGCCAAAGCTACATGCAGGAGAGCGCAGTTTTGTTTGGAATCTACTTCTCAAAAGAACGCGCGAGGAAAAAAAATAAACTCCACGCCCTCACGCACCAGTGTGGGTCTATATATACTCTCGACAAAGAGAGTAGTCGTTATTCCATTAAGGCGGCGGTCCCACGGCGGCCATCTGGAACAAGCCATTAGTTCAACCACTAGATGGCGTCACTATTTCATGTGGCCAGAAAACTGGCTTGTGGAAGTGAGCTTCCTCCTCTGCTCTTAATTTCCTCATTTTTGCTGCTCGCCCGTGCACGTTCAGTGCTCAGGTTGTGCTCCCGCTCACGCAAATGCCAGCAAACGTTCGAGTGGTCCTAGCAGTGCCCCCTTCGCCCAGAAGCGGAGCCCAGCTAGCTCATCTACCTGAGCGAAAGTGCCAAGCTGGGCAAATTTTTTCTTTGATACTGGTTTTGTTCGCGCTGCAGAGTTGGCAAAACTATTTCTTTAGAGGCTCATAAGCTAGTAGCTATCGTTTTACCAATTCAAGAATTGGAAACTTATTCAATCAACCAGTGAAGAATGTTATAAAACGATAGAGACCACATATAGGACATGCCTCGTCAAAATTTCTTGAATGAAGGAGCTTTTACACGACATAAACGGATGCCCGGGCGGGCTCTGGGGTTGGCCGCTCTGCAGAGCCTGGCCAACCTCTCACTCTTACAGGTGGCAGCGCCGCTGCGCCATGGAGAAGGCTTCTCTGTGGGGTGTCGTTCCTTGAAACTATGACGCGCGCCAGCCAATGTGAATTTATCCAACAATTCGCTGCTACTGACTAAAGGCTTCGCTCCATGGGACAGGGAAATTTAGGTGGCGTTTGGCGCGGCTTCTAAAGCTGATAACTCCGGTTCACTCCATGAAACAGTTAATGCTTTCGCATTGGAAACGAGAGGCGAAAGCATTGACGTTACATAGCCACTCCTTCCAGGAGGTATGGGCGGACAGCGAACCTGCGGCTTCCATAAAATGACACTTCTTTATTTATTGAAAATAAACAGATGGTTTAACAAAGAAACTTGATCAGCGTCGTTGAAAGCAACTATATAAGTGAATATTCGAATGAATTTAAGCACGTGGTGCGCTAAAGTTACCACACAAATAACGGGCGCAAAGCGGGTGGTTCAAACACGCACAAGAAAACAAAAAGTGCGAGCGTGCTTAGTTTTGACGCATTTTTGTGACGAATGACGAGGCGCATGAGTACCTCTCGTGCCAGCTCCTCGTGCAAGCTGTTCCCGTAATCTGTTCAAGATCGGAATCATAATCAAAGCAGGTAGACATCCGTGTATTCTAGCTAAGTTTACGTTCACACTACTAGAGCCGCTCAATGTGTTTACGTTTGTCTTGTTGTTTGAAGAACAATGGTCGGGCTGGAGTAAACGGGCGCGATCTTTTACGGCCTTTGCAGGGTGAGTAGTTGCTCCCTTCGGCGGCAGCTCGAAGGGTTCACTGTAACTCTACCGCTCCTACAGCGCTTTAATTCCTTTTAAGAGGCACCCTCTCTTCACCGTGTTGTCCTCTTTCCTCCGGGGTTGAGTTTGACAAGCTTCAAGAGTAATTAGACCCAGATGTCATAAGGCCGGCTGCCTGCTCGGACTTAGGCGGAACACCTCTATCACGTCGTCTCCTCAAGAAACCAGTTTGTACTGAAAAGCATTAAAATATCATAAGCCAAAACTTCTATCAATCGGCTTACTACTGTTATTTCAAGCAAATATGATTGCACAGATTTTTAATTGCTGTGATCGGGGAACATTTGTTCAGGAAGGCCTAGGTGGCGTTGGGCATGGTAGTGTGGTCGCACACTCACGCAGCTAAAGAAGTCCCATTGCTCCTATCGAAAGAGAAGGCCACAAGGGAAACCGCTATCTACCTCGGTCATAGAAAAGCATGGCAGGACTTCAGTGGGCATATCGCTCGATTTTATAACGCAACACTGATTGCAGGGACTTGCAGGAACGAAAAAGAAGCGCGAGGAAACTTCACGAGTTGTGATCCTGAACCGGCTTGCTAGAACTGCGTCTCAGCTGAGACTGGGTGAACGAAAGCGCCGAAAAGGGTGGGGCGCACGAGCGTCTTGAGGCGCGGCTTGAGTCCCGCTCAGCTCGTGCGCTTGCTTTGACATTGCTATCTTTCCTACAGTCTCAGCTGAGACCCTGTTTCTAGCCAGTCGACCCTGGCTACTTATCATTAGTTGCAAAGGACAAGAGTCATGGTTGGTGCAAAGCGCAAAGTGGAACCTTGGAGTCATTGCATTCTTTAAGCAAATCCATGAAAGTTGATCGTCTTACATTGTGCTTATTTCAATAAATGATATAAAAATAAATCCAAGGAAAGGCGGCACATTCATACTTTAGACCGATGTTGTTGTAAAAAAAACCTATCTCCAAACTCCGGTCTAAAAGCATGATTTTCGTGCAAGGCTCGTCAAATTATAAGGCGATGGATAAAAGCAGCCTTCTGCTTGAAGTCCTTATTCCCAAAACTTTTTGTTCGCGTTCCGCCCATTGAAAAGCGTGCGGGAAGGGCCTCAGCACGCACCTCGTATTGCTGCGCCGCCGAGTTTTTCCGCAACATAGAGGCCGTCTGCTTTCATATTCTTCACCATGGCAACAAACGCCCAATGTATGGAATTACGCACGGTACCGCCGCGTGAAGCCAGCAACAGCTGACGCCATTTTACGAACGTCGTCTGCTACACTCTGTTTCACCTTATGATGTACAGCAGGAAAGGCTACAAGCGCGAGCTCCTAGCTCTGGGGCACATCTCGGCGGCACAGGCTCTCGTAACTTAAAGGCCGACCTACAGAATGGTCTTCTGCCGTGCAGAAAACCGGCTCCCAGTTTCCTTCTCTTCATTCCCTCTCGCTCTCTTCTCTCCTACTCTACTCACAGGAGCGGAGCTCCGAGCTACTCCCCACAGAAAGGCGGAAGGTATCCTCCTTTCTCGAATGGAAAGGAGGAATTGAGGGAGAGTTCCCTTCTTTCTGCTTCTTCATCGGCCTTTAAGAGCGGCTGCCAACGCTATAAACTCACGCTTCTAGCCTTCGCTGCGGTACAACCTAAGGTGGAACGAAGTATAGTGAGGGATCGGTGGCCGAGTGGGCAAGCGCACACCAGCTCGGAGCACTTGGAGGGAAAGCTCGCGCTGCAGAACCGACGATCCTGCGTTCAATGCACACGCCTGCCCGTTTTGATCTGGATGAGCATCGTACCGGCGTGCGGTCGTGTATTACTACTGCGTGGTGCACGTTAAAGGCCCCAGGTTAGCGGTTGTACCGCTCTGGCTAAATTGCTCATCTACAGCTGAGGCACCAGACGCCCACTGAGCCAAACTAATTTCCGGCTGCATAAACATACACACAACAATTTGCTTTGCCGTCTGCTTGCCGAAGCCGAACGCGGTACGTCAGATCGGCCGCGTTCGCTGGTGCGTCGCTGGCAAAGACGACGCAGCTGAGTCATGTCGATGGCGATTGAGCAAGCAAGGGTACAGCGCGACGACTGCACCGGGGGCATTTATTGGGATCAGAGGCGCGAAATAAGCCAGAGAAATAATTTTAATTTTAGTCATAACGCGCGAAACTCTAGTTGGGGACCACATATCTTTGCTGGGTCTTTCCTGTGAACGTTTTACAGAGACACGGGGTAGCCACATTGAGAAACCAGCTCAATTTGCAAAATACGGGGACCCTAGAAAGGGCTGTTTTGACCGCTACCAGACCCTAGCTAACGTAACGAGCACTTGACAAGCGGTTGGCGCATAAGTCGTCTTTATGTACGCAGGCGGGCGACGGGCTCTGCGCGGTGGATCACACGAAGTCACAGGGGCCGTCAAAATCCCCGTCCTCCGCACATTAGTTAAAATGAGGCCTTATAAAAGATTAAAAAAATAAAAATGCCTCAATCGGTACCGCCTCGAGGGCACAACCGATTTAAAGCCAATTCGAAATACAAACCGGGAAGGTCCCTGTCTGCGTCGGGGCTGTAGATTTTGGCTGCCGCGGCAACGAACGACTCGAACCTATAAAGCGGGTTCGAGTCGTTCGCTAGAGCGGGCAGAAATCGCGCCGCTCTATAGAGCGGCGCGATTTCTGCGGTCACGGCGATCTGGCCAGCCTCAGCGGCTGAGCGGCACGGTTCGGCAAAGTTGGAAATATTTCGCCGAGGCAGAGCGGCAGCTTCGACGCTGTCCACTCACAGCACGAGGGAAATCATGTGACAGGAGGAGAAACATTGAGGGAAAGCTGGTGCATAGGACGGTGGTGTTTTCACGTTCTTGACGCAGACGACAAGCAGAGAAAGTACGCAAGCGACTGGTTCGCGGTCTCTTTTTTCCGGCGGGTCGAGCTTCTTTGCTTCAGCAGTCGCGTCAAAACTGTTCAGGAGATTATGGAGGAGGGGGATAGTTGTCCCCTTCCTTGGAATTTGTTTTCTCAATGAATTACGCGTCTCTTTTTTACTTTCCTCGCCTGAGTACCAACTGTAGCGAGAGCAAGAGACGGAAATCTGAAACGGCTTGTGCGAGCGCTAGTGAGAAAAACAAAAGAAGAAGACCTAAGCGACATTGACATGTCTTTTCCAAGACAAATCGTCACAGCAAGTAAGACAAATGTATTGCGCCCAGTTCAATGAACTGCTTATCAGTGGAGTGTCCAAGCGTCGGGTTCTTTGGAGGTTCGGGTCGCCCATATCAGTTGGAGTCGTTGCATCCGAGGAAGGCGCTACCCATGACGCAGCCGAGGATGATTCGAGGTTTCATCCTCCGTAACAACGAAGTTTGAAAAGAACAAACAGCATAAACAAATAAGGCCAAGGTTTATCTTGTATTTTAAACGCTTATTTTTTTTTTATTAAGGTGAAATGAAAACGGTACTGAAAATTAGGGCATTAAATTGTTGTTAGAAGGCGCTGTAATCAACTGTGCGCATCTGTTTGCTACAAGCAACATTGCCCATCGCAACACCAGAAAACGTTCATGTGAAATGAAACCTCGCGATCGGTGACGCCGCGCCACTAGCGGCAGCGATTTCGGCCGCGGAATCGCTGCATGTGAAACCCGCTAAAGTGTTTCCGCGCGCCTTCCCTCTCCTCTATAAAACATGAACACTGCAAGGTGACCAGTGAAATGGTGGCTCTCGCGCCATCCAGATGGAAGAGAGGTTTGGACGTGGGCCCAGGTGCCCTCCACCATATTGGTGTGCGTAGGGTGCCTTCATGTGCGCTCTGCTTGGGGTGATGACATCTGGCCATTTTGTTTCGAAAGCTTATTTTTGTTTTCTGTTCGGAAGCGCGTCACGTGAAAGAGCGTGTCCCTACACGCGCTCGTGGCGCTGACTGTGCTACGGCGACATTTTGTTTCCTTCGATTTATTTGTATTTTCCCTGTGAACGCGTGCTGTCGGCATCGGGTACTAAAAACGATGGCATGACCCTAAACAGAAGGACATTGAGGCACTCTATACTTCGTCTCACCCTAGCATGGACTAACCACGAAGGCTGTCCTAGCGCGAGCGGCCAGCCTTGACTGCCTTGACTAGAGCACTTGCTGTACGAGCGCTCGTGCAGCCGCCGCGGCTTCATTCAAAGCGACTAGCTCGCGCTTTTAGCACGCGCGGCTAACAATAGTCCATACTAAGGTGAGACGAAGTATAGGTGTGCGCACCAGTGTTCACGTCGACCAAGTGCAGCTTGTGGTTGAAGGTGAGGTGCGTGAAGCGAGCGTAATCTGAAAGCTTGCGATGGCCAGCCCAACAGCCCGAGATAATTTTTTCCCACTTGGCTATTGGCCCTTGCAGTGTTTTAGCGTCACGGGTCTCCACGGGGACAAGAAAGCAGTACCCGCTGCCACGCTCCACAACGCCAAAAACCCACTGGCCAGGCCTTAAATACCCGCGATGGTATTTCCCCCCTCCCTATGCTCTTGTCTAGTTCTACGGCCACGCCGTCGCCGCCAACCATTTCTGAATGCGTAAAGACGGCATTTACCACATCCTCCCGCGAAAAACTCGTTCATTCAGGTATTGCCTTACTTGCGACGTCAGTCTCCCGCCGAATGACGGAGAAACGGCCGGTTCTGGCACCAGAGGTAGATGATTTTTATGAGTTGGGGAAGCGTCAGGTTTGATCGCTCGAAAAAGGAACCGGACCGTGCCGAGACTTCGCCCAGGCACTGAACCATGACCGGCTTCCTCTTGGGCACCTCACGAGTCATCCACACACCACATCTTCACTCGTAGCCATCCGTAGATCTAGCGCGGACTTGCAGCGTCATCGCAGCCTGTTCACAGATACAGCGGAGCGCTAAGTTAGCGCTCTGTGAGCGCTCCAAGGAGCGCTCATATGGCGCTTCCTAGCGCGTGACTTCGTTCTAATATAGCGCGTGATTACACTGTAAAAAAAAATCCCGTCAAATTACTGAAATAGCCAGTTAATTTTTGATGCCGGTACAATTTCCGTTGTGTTGCATCACGGTCACAGCATTAACTAGGTATTACGTGCAAGGCAGTAATGAGGCCCTACGGTTTTTGCCCGTAACTTGACCCGTAGAAGCATTGCAGAAAACCGTAACTCTCATGCACGTGATCCACAGATACGGGAATTGTTCCGGCATCAAAAATTAGCGGGTGTGTTGTCCGTAACTTGCGACGGCAGAAAACCGTAACACTTAATGACTGAGCTACAGGTGATGTGCAACGACAGAAATCGTTCCGGCATCGAAAATTAGCTTGCGTGTTTTCCGTAACTTGCAACGGCAAAAAACCGTAAATCTCAATCACTGAGTTGTACGTGATGCGCGACGACAGGAATCGTTCCTACATACAAAATTAGCTGGCGTGTTGTCCATACCTTGCAGCGGCGGCCAAAGCCTGTTGAGCTGCTAGCTGCAGTCACTTAACAAAACGAACATCTCAGTGAACAATAAATATAGCATTTTACAGCTATAAAATTTATTGTTAACTGAGATGTCCGTTTTGTTAAATCACTGCAGCTAGCAGTTTAACAGGCTCTGGCCATTGCTGCAAAGTGCGGACAACACGCCATCTAATTTTTAATGTCGGAACGATTTCCTTCGTCACGCATGACGTGCAGCTCAGTGATTGAGAGTTACAGCTTTCTGTCGCTGCAAGTTACAGACAACACGTAAACTAATTTTTGATGCGGGAAAAATTCAAATTTAATATCTAGTGCCCAGGGAATGTGACTAGGCTGTGGGCCCAAGTTACTTTCAGGAGTTAATGCCAGCTGTGCATCCCAGAGATTAACAGCTGCTTAAACACTGTGTTAGAAATTTCAAGGAAGTGCACACAAAATACAGTATTAAGTAAAACATGTTCATACCTTTATTCTTAAGAAATAATTAGTGGGCCATGTCCAGCTTTCATGTGGAAGGCAATATCTCATTTCCTGAGCAATCAAGTCCATTTGAAGAATTACAGAACCTGGAAAACAAAACAAAAAATGTGAAATGTGGTTAGGTCGTGAACAGAATGTGATGACAGAATAAACCACCCAATTTCCGCAAACTATGAGTTACATGTAAGCGCATTGAAGGAGCCTCAGCTGAACTCTGGCGGGCACTAAGCAGTGAAACCAACTTGTGACTTATGATACGAAACCATTTAAACGAGGGAAGTTTGAAAAATGCCTTCGAAGACCGAATTGCCGCGTCCGATGAGTTACTTCAAGCCTGTTGTCACGAGTTAATTTCAGAAGTTATTGCCAACTGTGCCTCCCAGACATAATTAAACACCGTGTCAGTAGGGTTGTGCGGATATTCGGAATTTCAAACAGTAGTTTCGAATAGTAATACACTATTCAATAGTCGCTTTGAGAAGAACTGCACTATTCATGCTTTTCGAAGTGTTGTTTGCGGCGGGTTAGTCCCGTTGAGTGCGCTTCTTACCGAGCACCGTTGCACTGCGGAGAAGCAATACCCCCGGAAGCGAGCTCCGCGTGTGTTGCTTCTCTGCATTACATCAATGGTCGGTAAGAAGCGCACTCAACAGGATAACCCGCCATGATAAACACTTGGGAAAGTAGAAACACGCAATTGCGTGCTTGGAAGAAAAGCATAGTACATTGAACGCGGGATGGTGCACGCGTGCCGGCTGTATTTGAAAATAAATGGAAGCTTTGTGAATATGTATATCTACTTCGTAGTAAATGTTTCAAAATTAAACTGACTGTTATGCAAGAGTATACTATGTTAGGCAGAGATGCCCTTACAATCTGTGTTCCTCATGCGCGATTCATTCTTTTAGAGCGCAGCTCTTAGGCGCCCATTTCCCGCTTGAGAGGCGTCTGCGTAATCGCGCGTTGCATTATGGAAAGTTTTCATAATGACGTCACGAGGGTTACCCTCGTTACGGTTACTCTCACGAGGGTCCCGAGCGTTACCCTCACGAGGGTTGCGAGAGTTAGTTACCCTCGAAAGGGTTACCCTCACGAGGGTTACTCTCACGAGGGTCACCCTCACAAGGGTTATGAGAGTTACCCTCACGAGGGTTACCCTCGCGAGGGTCACCCCCGAGCTCACGTGACCTCAGGCAGTCACCTATCCCTCAGTACCCTTCCATCCTCCTCCTCAAGAGCTGCGCTCTAATCCGGCGTTACTGGGAATTGTAATCGGCTTTCATTTTTTAACTCAAATTAAAGAAAGATTATTTATATAGCAAGATTTGTAAATTCACTCAATTGGGCATCTCTATAGGATTCATTTTATGCCAAATCCATCGTTTACTTGCCATCCCAAGACATCAGAACTTCTGAGGTCACAGTTCATATATATAGATAGAATATATTTGGCTTATAAACGAACAAGTTGAACAACCTTCACGAGTTTAGCTGGGTTTTCGTCTAAGCATTATGCAATGAGAGTAAAAAGCGTGGAAAAACTATTCGATATTCAAATCGAAAATATTCGGCCAATACCTCTATTCGCTTCGAACTCAAAATCTACTGTTCGCACAAGACTATGCTTTAGTAAGAAATTTCAAGCAAGTGCACTTAAGATGCAGTACGAAGTGAAACATGTTCGTACCTTCATTCTTGAGAAATAATTAGTGGGCCACGTCCAGCTTTCATGTGGAAGGCAATCTAACTTCCAGAGCAATCAAGTCCCCATAGAGAACTAAAAAACCTGGAAAACAATGTGGAATGTGATTAGGTTATGAACAAGAATACGATGACAGAATAAACCTCCCAATTTCTGCAAACTACGAGTTACATGTAAGCGCATTGCAGGAGCCTCATCTTAACTCTGGCGGGCACTAAACAGTGAAACCACCTTGTGACTTATGATATGAAACCATTTTAACAAGGGAAGTTCGAAAAATGCCTTTTAAGACAGAATTGCCGTGTCCATTGAGTTTCTTCAAGCCTGTTGTCACGAGTTAATTTCAGAAGTTTTTGCCAACTGTGCCTTCCAGAGATAATTAAACACCGTGTTAGTAAGAAATTTCAAGCAAGTGCACATACAATGCACTACAAAGTAAAACATGTTCATACCTTTATTCTTGAAATAATTAGTGGGCCACGTCCAGCTTTCACGTGGAAAGCAATCGCTAACTTCCAGAGCAATCAAGTTCATATGGAGAACAACAGAACCTGGAAAACAAAACAAAAAAATGTGGTAAGTGATTAGGTTCTGAACAGAATGTGATGACAGAATAAACCTCCCGATTGCTGCAAACTATGAGTTACACATAAGCAGTGCTTGAAGTCTCCCGCAAGTTGAGGGGGTCCCAAGAAGAAGGGGGAGGGCGGGGGGTGTTCTGACGAAATGTATTAGATGCACATAAAATAACATCCACTGCTGAGTCTGTCCCCGCCATACCTGCAAACCTCAAATTGCTAATACCCAAATGTCACATCCCCCCAAACAAGCTATTTTATTGCAAGATATGATTTTGATTTCACTAATGCTGGGGCTGTGGAGGAGGGTCTCAGACCATCCATTAAAATCAGTGGGGGGTCTGAGACCCCCTGAGACCCGCCAGACTTTAAGCCTTGCACATAAGTGCAGTGCAGGAACCTCAGCTTAATTCTGGCAGACGCTAGACAGTGAAAGCAACCAACTTACGAAACCATTTTAGGAAGGAAGGTTTGAAAAATGCCTTCGAAGATGGAGTTACCGCATTCAATGAGTTTCTTCAAGCCTGCTGTCACAAGTTAATTTCAGATGTTACTGCCAACTGCACCTCCCAGAGATAAGCAGGTGCATGAACACCGTGTTAGTAAGAAATTTCAAGGAAGTGCACCAGGGTGGCCAGATGCGGCCGAGCGAATAAGCAAATAGTCTCCCCCAACCAAGCCCAAAAGAAGCGGCGTGACCTACGTGAAGAAGCCCAAAACAAGCGGAAGTTCAATAAATGTACGCGTTCTTGAAAATAGTTTATTAATAATAAAATGAGAAAGAGAACTGGCTCAAATTCGAAGGCGAACTCGCTGAAATCCGAAGTCAGCGTGCCATGCCACTATCCGCCAGATAATGGCATGGCACGCTGCTGAGTAACATGCCAGCTTGAGCTCCAGTTCTGGCATCGTTCAAGGAGGCGACGACTTGGTGGAGCCCATGGTAGTCAAACGTGCACTGGAAAGTGGCCGAGAGTTCCTCACGTGTTTTTCTGTTGCCATGTGCTGAACGAGGTCGGCATGATGAGTGCGGATCTCGCACTTGCACGCTGTTTTAGATGCGGAGCATCTCTTGCTCGGGTCTATGTCCCGCGGCGTCGGCGTTGTAGTCGGCACTCGAACTACGCACGCGCAACTCTCCTCCTTCCCTCTGTCCAACAGCTGCGCGTTACTCTCTCCGCTCTCTCTCTCTACCAGTGTTGCGGAATGGGCACCCCCATTCCATTCCAATTCCATTCCTGGGATTAGAGTTTTCGATAATTCAATTCATTTCAACTCCTAGGAATGGGGAAACTGGGCCCATTCCCACTCCTGGAATGACTGAATCGTTCCATTCCATTCCTCTAATTCCTAAACGTAAAAATTGGCACTTGACAGCTACAGTTTGTTGCAAGATTGGGCGGAAATACTCAAAAATGTATTTGGATATACAAATACTGGGATACATGAAAATAGTGGGTAAAATATTGATACTCAAATATATCAGTAAAAATGTATCGCGATACGTATCGGAAATACATTTTAAAAAGAGGCAAAAAGTCTTTGGAAATACAAATACTACAGGAATACATTTTAGGGAGGGCAGAAATACAAATACTGATAATGCAATACATTTTTCAAATTTCTTTGAGACGCCAACTGAGATGAAGCTTGAAGTGTGAAGTGGAAGTTTTTTATCCCGAAATTACTTTCCCGCAGACTTGGCACTTCGCCTTGAAGGTAGTGGTTCCGGACGAAGAGAAGTCTTCAATGGGCTCAAAAAACGTTCCATTAAGAATTGACCGCGGTCCCTTCCCTGGAATCCTGTCTGTCCGACGAGTGATGCGAAAAGACTTCGACCTCTAAATAAATTCCATGTCCCCCTAAATTCCATCAAAACGTCACCACTTCCCTGTCCAATAAGGGCGCCCCTGTCAACATTGATCACATGATGTCACGGTGGAATGAACTAGTATTCTTGTATCTGTAGGTGTTGCCTTCAACATGAAACTTTACCCACGCTGCTGTATGAAAGGACAATACGTACTTTCGTTGTAGGTGACCTGGTTGAAGATCGTGCAGACAGTTGCATTTGGAATTTACGAGAATAGTGGACAACCTGAAGCACCCTGGAGCACATGTCTTATCTTCTGTTACGTTTGAAAAATCGATACGGTGGCATCCCTGTTGCAGGGGCGAATCCAAGGGGGGGAGGGGGGGCGACAGGGGCGACCCCCCCCCCCCCCCCCCCAAACAAAGTCGACCCCCCCTCCCCCGTTCGCGGAGGGCAATTTGGCATGGGTGGACCCCCTGGTGCACACGAAAGAATGGGAGAATAGTATCCTCACAAATTTTCCGCCCCCCCCAAAAAAAAAAAAACAAAAAAAAAACGGAGTTTCTGGATCGCCCCTGCTTCCTGCGACCCTCCCGC
>JABSTQ010000753.1:0-17638 GCA_013358835.2 Ixodes persulcatus
TTTCATTGGACCACACATACTCATGCACCTTATTAGGTAACAGTCCACTAGGGGCCCATAATAAGTGGTGGCCGAATATTATTTGTGCTATCCTTTTATTCCCATTTTTTGTGAGCTTGCTTTTTTAATTGGTAGAAACAGCGCAACTTGACGAAGGACAAGAAACAAGGAGTATACATACAGGCGCTGTAAAAGTACACAGAGAGGCACTGTTTCTGCCAGCTAAGATGAACAACCAACTCGCCCAACTTTCCGCTTTGTTGAACTTGCTTTCTTACTTACAGTTTTTGTAAAAATCTTTCTTTATTTTTTTTTTTGCAGTTGATCCCAGCTACGCTTTACGTCAAGGTGCTGCTCTTGCTCAAGAGTCCAGCGGGGACGTGGCTGACATGGAGATTTTGGTTTCTTCACCGTCGCCTAGAGACGGTTTCTGGTTTCTTCACTGTCGCCCTCTGGCTGTGCTGCTGGGCTTTCTCACAAATGTGAGTGCTTTCTATGATGCAAACTTTTTTCTTTTGCAGTTTTTTTTTGTGAAATTATAAAAGGTCAGACCGAAAAATTAAAAAGCCAAGGCTCGAAAAACACCAGCGGATACTAAACTTTATCTTGAGAGCTGATGGCGCAAGGGGTCACATGACACAAGACCGGGTAGCTGGCAGCTACAAATCGAAGTTTGTTCAAAGTTCACCACATTTTTGTGTCTCACGGTATATTGTCATTGTGAAGCACACAAAAATACAAAAAAAATGTTCCACGCGCAGGTGTTAACACCACAAAATCAAAACAGCTCAACCGGTTTCACTGAATCATAAGTCTTCCCGCAAAACCTCCCATAAGACAGTGTTTTTTATAGTTATCGAAAAGCTGCCTTGGTCATATGTGTGTGATGCTGAGCCTGTCATGGTCCCTTGTCCTATCTGCCAAACATTAGTTGCCTGTTCTTGTGCGAGCGCTTCACTGTTACAGTGCCGTCGGCATAAGAAAGGTATGGTCAAGCTTTAAAAAAATGCATTTCACAGTTTGGATGCCTATTCTGACTTGCATGTTTCTGTGTGCGCCCTTGTCTTTTTGGACTATCAGGTCTCTGGCCAACATGAAGTGCCTAGTCCGACATAAAGATGTACCGCTGTTCTTAATTTGAATTGCATATGTGTAGTCTGTCATACTTGCTGTTCTTGTTTAAAGACACTTCAAATCATTGAGGAATATTTTTGAGTGTGCATAGATTACACATTTAATAAATTGATGGCGAATGCAAGTTTTTCTTGGAGACCTGATCTGGTTCATTTATCAAATTGCAGCACCCGGCAAAAGCCGCAGCATCGACAAGAAGAAGGTGAACGCCCTGAGAGTCAAGGTGCGACAGCTTCAAGAGCGTAACAAGAGGCTGCAAAGAAGGCTGCAACGGCAACGTTAGATGAGGACTGGTGCCTAAGTCGTTAAGAGTGTCCGCGTTCATATGTCTCCTGCTGTCGCTGCACTCGTTGAAGCACAGCTTAGATTGAGCATTGTGAGCCGGTTTGACTGGAGATAGATACAGCAGCAAAGGGTAAAGCCAGGCAGCAAGTGCATAGGCTACGTACGTGAGACCACCCAGAGACCTTTTTAAAGCGGTGTGGGCATGTTCTATTCAAACCTTTCATTTTCTTCGGTTTCTTGAGGAGTAATGTAGTCTTCTAACAGATTCGCATATATAGCGTTTAAAGCTGTGCAGCAACACTGGCTTATGAAGTGCAGCCTACCACATGGCTCCAAGACGGTTAACTCCACTTGGCTTCCTTGACCTGCACCAAACAATCGTTGCGTTGCAGTGTAGCAGCACCAGCAGATGCAAGTTAAAATAATTTCAGCATTATGGTACAGTGCCCAAGGACTGCGTAGACAAGTGTAGTTTTTTTCTGTGTATTACTGTGGTGACCACAGTTGTCCTCGGAACAGTGTGAAACCCCTGAGTTATTAGTGGCTGCCTGTAAACTGTCAATTCCCTCACAACATCCAGCCGATTGTACATTGTCTTATTATGTTATAATGTGCCTTATGTACCGATCTACTAGTTTTCTTTCACCATTACACTTTCAATATAGTGAATACCGATTGTATGATTCTAGTGAGTAATCTGATTGAATGATTGTAAGTGAATAAAACAAATAAAACGCGACTGTTAATGTGAAGTTGGACTTGCATTAGAGTTATTGTTGTGTATTTCATATGCAACACACTCCAGCAATTTGATTCACTCGTTTTTTGTGAAATTACATCATTCGCTTTAAGGTTTCCCAAATATTTCCGAGGGATCCTGAAGGAACAAAGAGCAAAACACTGTGGCTCGAGTTTAACCACAGTGCAACGATACGATGGTGTGACGAAATGAACTACTCTCATAGCAGATCGGCTGCAGAAAAAAACATTTCGAACAAAATATAAGAGCAAGGGCAAATAAGGACATAAACGATCCAGTATAGAGTAAACATCCCAAGAAAAACCCGAGACTGCAGGTAAAAAGAACGACACACACTAAAAAGTATCAAACAAAGCTCAAACACAGAGCTATGTTTGAGACTTTTTAGTGTATATGTCGTTCATTTTACCTGTAGTCTCTGGAATTCTTTTTGTTTAATTTTCGCGCCAAACCGCACGCACGCATGACGTCACTTTTTTTTTTCGGAAGTGTCGTCATTTCCTGTTTATTTTTTGTTCCGCCGGAAGTGTCCCCACGACTCATAGATGGCGCTAAAGCAGCCCCATGGGCCGCCATTGTTTCGACATGTGGGCTTCTATGGAAGCTTCGCTACCCAGGTACATATACCTTGGCGTGGGAGCGATTTCGATCACTTCTAGAGAAGATACAACAAAAAAAGGGCGAAATCGCATCAAGCCAATTAAAAGTTCATATGATCGGCAGCAATAATAAAAAAATTGAACGAAATAAAAAATGGCCCTTTTCGATGAAGTGGGTTCAAAATTTCGGTTAATTTCATTTTCGACGATATTTCAAATTTGATATAAAAAATTCCGCGAAAATAAAATAAACTAATCTTATGCCCGTCGATACTCTATGTATAGGGCTACACCCGCATAGTATTTGGTAAGCGACAAATATAATAACTCATGAGTTACAAGACTCTGAAGTTGTCACCACATTGTCACGTGGGAGCGATTTCGATCACTTCTAGAGAAGATACAACAAAAAAAGTTGGAAATCGCATCAAGCCAATTGAAAGTTCATATGATCGGCTGCAATAATAAAAAATTGAACGAAATAAAAAATGGCCTTTTTTGATAAAGTGGGTTCAAAATATTGGTTGATTTCATTTTTGACGATATTTCAAATTTTATATAAAAAATTCAGTGAAAATAAAATAAACTAAACTTATGCCCGTCGATAGCCCATGTATAGGGCTACACCCGCATAGTATTTGGTAAGCGACAAATATAATAACTCATGAGTTACAAGGCTCTGAAGATGTCAACGGATTGTCAAAGAGATGATGTTTGTCATTTTGTACCTCAATAAACAAAAATACAAAAGTATTTTCCTTTGAACTAAAAAATAGTCGAGATAACATACAAGATCACAAAAAATTACTGTGAGTTTTGTATGTTTTCCGTATTCATACCAGCGCACAGAACTGGGTAGAAAAATCAAGGAGTAAAAAACAGATTTTCACCCTTCTCCACTCAATATTTTTTGTGAGGCGAAATATTTTTTTTTTTTAAATTTTGAAATGCGGTTTTGTTCTTTCCGGAAATGGGGCAATTACATATATTTTTTCAAAAAAAAATCGAAAGACCCACCCCGACAAGCGTGTTCGATTTCAAATGAAACCACCCAACTAATAAAAAACGAAATAAAAAAAACTAGTATTTTTTTTACAGTTTAAACGTATTGTATGCTGACTGCATTCGCGATTTAAGTATACGCACACCTGGGCGTGATGGAATAATCGTAACTCTTGCAAAAATATTTATTAATTGATTTTTGCAACCCGTATTAATTTGGTTGTAGTCGTCTCATTCACACTATAAAGCCACCTGCAAAGATTGCTGAAGGTGCATGAGGGGATCGCTGACGTGTCTTCACGCGAGACATATTTGGTGGAGAAAGAGCGCGGACCGGAGATGTCCGGGAGCGCCGGCAGGGTATACGGTTACGCACATTTTACATCCACTTTCTTTAAAATGCGTTCCGCATTGGAAGAGGGAATTCGGTGCACGTTAATAGCTACCTCGCGGTAAAAAATCTGGAATTAAACTTCGGTTACCGTAGAAGAATGTATGTTAGCGAAGTTGCGACAAGCTGCTGCGTGCATCGTGATTCGCGTTTTTTTTTTCTTGTTTTTTTTTTTTAAGTTTGACACTGAAGGAAGGTTGTTTCGGTATAGAGAGTGGATTTAAAAAAAAATTAGTCGATTACACGAGTAGCTAAATATCAATCTATGTTTTATTCCAAATTAATCGCTGGCTCAAGGTGTGCGAGGGCAGGGCACCGATATAGCCGGGACTTCGTGAGAGAGTTTTAGTAGATCGTTCCGGGTACCTCCGACAACCGCCGATAACGATACCCAACAACGAAACGACGCATGCGCGAAGGCGGCGTCGGAGGATCGGGTATCGTGATCGGAGTCGTCGAACGATCTGCAGAAACTTTCTGTTACAAGAGAAAAGGTTGTCCCCAAGTGCAGGGTTCACTGACGCATTGAGGGGGTCATTCGCGATTTCTGATTGGCCAGATGTAATGTCTTCTCGAAGACTCCCGACAAGCGTGTGAACGGCGTTCCGTCATTTGCGTGTGAGCGATCCCGATGAATGGCCCAATAATATGCGCGCGGCTTTTCTCGAAATTGCGAACAAACGACTCTATATATGAATGGTTTATCCTGCTTGCTCACTCCATCTCTGCTCTGAAGGTTTAACTGTCACGAGTGTGTCACGACACCTTTTTTGTCTTCTACTTTTTTCCATAGCAGGCAATGTAATCAGTCATGTATTTCCTCTACCTCCGCTCTCTCCCACAAAGTCGTTCGTGACAGTCCGGTTCGTTCTTCAGACAACACTTCCAATCCATCTTATAAGCACCCGGTGTAATACGAGGTGTCGCTGTGTAATATACTTCTATGTGCAATGAAAATGTTGGCGAAATTGCTGCGCAGATTGTCGTTTGAAACGCAATAGTATTTGGCATTGTAAAAATGTTTTTATGAAGCTACTTAGTAATCACTATAGAAATACTAGGAAGTTTTTTCGGCGGCGTCCATGAAGTCTTCCATTACATATAAAACCAATCCGCACATTTTTCTCATCTATACTCGTATTCACCTCAAAGACTCAAAAAAGAAAAAAAAAAAAAAGAAAGTCCGGCATTTTGCGGTACGGGACTAATTTTCCCCCTTCATATGTTGAATTAAGGTATACGCAGGTGAATCTGGAATTTTATTTGTCATTTTATCAAGACGTACAGGTTTTATACGCCATAACACTGTGCATAACGCTGTGCATCATTACCTCGGCTACTCGCCGTTGATGAGCACAGAAAATAAACAAATGAATGAATGAATGAATGAATAAGCATCGTTTCTTTTTCCCACAACCAAATATTGTAAGTGCTACTTTGCGAAGCGCTCGTTTAATGGACAAAACTTCGATTTATTCTCGATGTGACAGCGGGGATGACTGTCTACTCTGCGCGGACGGGCATATCCCGCAACTAGGCAACGACTTTTAAAAGCATTATTGCAATTCAAATGTTTCTTTCTCATTATATTGGTACAAACACGATACGCGTATGCGCCGATAAACCGAGGGAGAGGGGGAGACAAGAGACCGCGGGGACGTCACACAATGCCGAGCTCATGTCGGAATGATTAGAGGGTAGACTTAAACCCAGCTGTATTTGTCCCCACTGCACTCACAAAACGCGTCCTAACGCAGAACGCCGGAGTCCGGCGTTTGGCTCTCGCATTCGACTTTGTTCGACGAGTGCAGCGGTGACAAAGGCAGCTATAGCTGTATGCCTACCCACTAGTCATTCGAACCGGAGCTTAGCGTTCTGACGTTCCCGCGTCTCGCTCTCGTCTCCTCTTCTCGCTTAGTTTCTCGGCGCATAAACATAATAAGACCCTCGCTATGACTGTTTTTGCCGTTGAGAAGCTAATGTGTCGTATCACATTCGCTGGGCGCCCTATCCTCGCTGCATGCATAATTGATGTAGGAAGGGATATACGCAGATTTGTGCCGCCTGCTTCGTCGGTTACAAACCGAGCCACGGACACGTATGCGCGTAGAATTCGCTCAAAAATGTTATTCATTAAAAAAGAAAAAAAAAGAAAAAGAACTGTGATGCTTGATGTAAGAGGTACGAAACAAAACATCGGATAAACACGGCCGCCAAAAAGTTAGACATAAGTAGTGTTGTAGGCGTTACCGAAAAAAAAAAATGAAAGACGATTACAAATGTTTGTAACGCGAAATTCGAGCGCAGCTCTTGAGGAGGAGAAGGGGAAGGTACGGAGGGAAGGATATGCCCCTCCTCCTCCTCCTCCTCCTCCAATTCAGTTTCCCCGCTAAATTTAGCGGGGAATTAAATTGATGTCGAGGTCACGTGACGTAAATTTTTGCGCCAAATTTAGCGCGGTTACGCCGACGGCGACACCGACAAACAGGGAAACCGGCGCCTAAGACCTGCGCTTTAAAAAGTAACGAAGTACGTTACTCGTAACTTGCAAATAAAAGAAACGCGTTACCGTTCTACGTTACCTCAAAGTAAAAAAAAAAACGCGTTACCCTTACCGTTACCGATGAAAAGTAACGCACGTTACTGTTGCGTTTATTTTTTAATTTATGAATTAACGGGTGTTACTGTTTTGACGTTACAGGCATGCATAAGAGCCATATTTCAAGAAACATTATGTTCGCGCAGAAACTGAACATGCTTAATTTATCTTTTTTACGGTTTCCCCTAAATACTCACAAGAAAAAAACGAAAAATGCAAAAAAAAAAAAGCAACAAAAAAAAAAATTAACATAACTTCGCGCCTAGAAACACGAAAAAAATTGAAGTGTAATTTTTTTAAGTCTAGGGAAGAAGACGTAACGACTCGAGTAACGTAACTCCGTTACCCGTTACACGAAATAAGTAACGTAAGTACGTTATCCGTTACTGCTTTGAAAAAGTAATCGGTACGTTACGCATAACCGGTAACGCCGTCCCTTGTAACGCGTCACCACCAACACTGGACGTAAGTTGCGCGCTTCGGGTGTAATAAAAGGAATGCCTTCCAGTTTGCATTCATGCTCAAAGCTTTACCACAAACTATTTTAGGAAGTTTTTGTTTCTTTGGTGTCTCCAGGAATTGGAACTGTCTTTCGACGATACGTTGTAAATTGTGCTCTGCTTTCTTTGATAAGATATTTACTACTTGAGGGTACTTCCTTTTTTGCGTGCTTTGATTTACCGCTGGCGGTATGTTAAAAATAAATAAATAAATATTATATTTATACCTATCATTAAATTATCAATAAAAAAAGAAAACAAACGACGGAAGCTGCTTTTTTTATTGTACTCTCGATAATCGTAGTACCTTAGCAAGAATATTAAAAATAAGCAACAGATCGGAAATGCTATGTTCAGGAAGAGAGAGAAAAAAAAAAAAAAAAAAAAAAAAAACAGGTTCGAGTCTTTTTTGTTTATTTCTGATTTTTGTGCGACACTATCGACGAATGTTGCTTTCTTGGGCTCTTTCACTTTGGCTTTTCGTTCCGAAGTATAGTGGCCCACAACTGCCCCTTTAACGACCCTTTCGGCCAGTAGAAGCAATTTAGTCGCGATACGAAATGCAGCCCCACATTTCCGGCTCAACGTAACGAAAAAAACAAAAACAAAAACAAACTGACTCCAAGCCGCCATGTTTCGTTGCGAAACTTCCCACGGACACACGTAGAAGCACAATTGCGCTGTCGCGAAAACACCCTCCAGTTATGAAACGAACCAGCAATGTCTCGTATACCTGTATAAAACCGAACACTGATATAACTCACGCCTCTTCTTCTATATCACCCTGTCAGTGATCGTATTTTAATCTAATGCATATTCACAGCGCCCGCATGCAGTACGCCCTTACATATTCTGTTTTTTTTTTTTTTTTTTTTTTTTCTCCCGTCGCACTATTGATGAAAGAAACTATGCAAGAACGGCCAACTGAAATACATATCCTCCAGCCGTTGTAATCCGGTCGCTGATCGTATATTCACTAACGTGATAATTAGAACGGCCAGCTGAAAGACCTCCCTCCCGTTATCGTCCCTCAGACAGTAGAGAGTTCTAGGGGAACCGTTTTTGCCCATCCCATACGGTATACGATATGGGCCCTCCGGTATACAAACTGCGTATTAGCGAGTCTTCTGCTGTTGGCGCATGCGCAGTGCGTACCGGGGGGCCCATCGTATACCGTATCGGATGTGCGATAACTGTTTTTAAAACTGTCTAATGTCGGCAGACCGTATTTTGTGCGATGTATACACGAGCAGTGTGCCAGCGGCTTTATATATGCTCCGAAAGTCGCATGCTCGAAACGATCGCGGATAGGGGCCTTTTTCAAAAAGTGCGCGCCAACGCCTGTCCGCCATTGCTCGACGACGAAAAAATGCATCGTATTGGACCCGAGGCCTGCGTTAGCGTTCGGTGTCCACTCGGCCCAGCTCGTATTGGATACGAGTGCTGACGTCAGCGTTCGGCGAGGACCCGCATCCAATCAGTCGCTTCGTGGCCAAGCAATGGCGATAGCCAATGTTGCCAGATGGACTTTTGAAATGGGTCTATCGCGCCCGCTCAACACTAGGCATCAAAAGTGGTGGCGCCTGCGAGATAATCAGGTCACAGAAAACCAATACTCTAAGCTTTTCTTTTCTTTTTTTTTTGTCTTTAGGCACATTTGTCGGAGACGCGTTTTAGGCGCCATACTTTTGTGGGGAACGACTCGACGCATCTAGCTGGGAGGAGGGATCCCAACGTGTACTTCATAAACACCCACAACTACACAAAACAACAACATAAAAACAACCTTGACAGCGACCTTTATCTTTATGAAAGTCCTCTAATGCATGAGATGCTGATAAACACCCTGCGAGCAACATCGCCTATTGGGTTATCTAGGAGGCGTTACTGGGTGGGGAAGGGGTGGGGAGAGAAAAGGAGAGGGAAAGAAAGAGAGGGGTCGGGAGAGAGAATCGGTGTGTCACGCGACGAATATATTCCCGTTAAATTTAGCGGGGAAACTGAATGGTTGTATAGGTCACGTGACGCCAGGTCACGTGACGTGGAGTTTTCCCGCTAACTTTAGCGGGGAAACTGGGTTGGTCTCCGGGGTCACGATGCAGGAATTTTCCCGCTAAATTTAGCGGGTAACTGAATTGGTGCATGGGTCACGTGACGTCAATTTCACGCTAATTTAGCGGGGTAACTGAACGGATGTTTCGGTCACGAGGTGTGCATTTTTCCGTTAAATATAGCGGGGAAACTGAGTTGACGTACAGGTAACGTGCCGTCAATTTCCCCAAGGTGAATAGGCGACGTGACGTCGCGGCACGCCACTTTCCCCGCTAAATTCGGCGGAAAATTCACGGACGGACGGACGGACGTACAAAATTTTGGGATTGGAGGATAGCGTTAAAAAATATTTCATGCTTTAAAACAACAAAAACGAAATGGTTTCTCGGGTTTGCCTTCCTTAATGGAAAAATCGTTGGAGATGCGACGAAAGCCAAGATTACGAAGAACACGCTTACCCGCGAATTTCTGCTGCCGTTTTCAAATTGATTGCTTATATATAATATTTTTTTTGTTCGTTGAACAAACTGTAAGAAAAGAAGAAAGATAAGAAAAAAAAAAAAAAAAGTGTGACAGTCCATTTGGCTCATCCGGAATAAATGTCATCCAGATTCGGTCGTTGCAAAAATTCCTTTTCTGTATTTTTTTTCAGCTCTACAATAATTTAGCTATACTTTACTTTTCTTCATATATTTCGCGACTTTTGTTTCTTTCAATAATACGTGCACTCGAATTTCTTAACGGCAGTTCCCGTATTTAAATAAAAAAATAAAGGTATATCTTGGCGATGTTTTTAACGGTTCATTTTTTTTTTTTGCCTCAGCGATTATAGTAATAAAGTGGAGATTTTGATCTGTTCCTTAAAATTGCGGTTAAAATGACCGCTATCTTACGAGCGCGGTTAACGTTCGTCGATGAGAACGTTCGCTGCAAGCACCCACTTTATGTAAAGGCAGCAAAGTTAAGCACTTCTTCATCGCTTCTGCGTGCGTACCGCGAACTATAGAGTCAATTCTGGAGGACGAGAAACGTTTCCTGCGATTTTAGATGCTTTCTCGGGTAACTGGCAATGAATGATTAGGGGCACCATAGCGACTGAAATGTTATTACTCTGAAGTGTATAGTTTATGTAGTGGCTCTGTACCGCGTGCGGATGATTGGCGATTTGTGAGAGCTGTATACAAGTCCAACGTTTCGGGACAACGATGAACACAAACTATCTGGGAAGAGTCCAGTTCGCGAACATCTTGTTCGGCAACAGTTGTCCGAGGTCCGACAGTTTAAAGGAACGCGCGGGACGGGGCGAGGCCTCATCAAATCCAATAAATGACGATATGTTACGAATTCGCGAAAGTAAAAAAAAGTAAGCTTCAATAAACGCCGAATGCGCGATTGTAAGAAAAATAAAATCGTCCTTTTCCTTTACCATCGTGGCAAAGGCAGTGGTAACACAGACTGCGATGCAGCGGCGAGCTAGATGCGTTCGCAGCTCCGCCGTTTCTGGCTTCGCGGCAAACGCCGGCACCATAATTCTGGGGAACGAAAGGTATCATACCGGTAGAGAAAAGACTAGGGTACCTTCATACCAGTGTTGGACAAGGTACTCGACAAAAGTATTTGAGATGAGTTACTAAATACCTGCTTCATAAGGTATTTAAAATACTACTCAAGTTACTTTCACTGTAAAGTATGTTGAGTTCAGTACAAATACTTAGAAATGTAATTCAATTACTTTCGAAGATACTTTTGCATTGCGTAGTTTGTTTGCAGCGACAAATGCAAACAAAAAGTATTTACAGCGACATTCCACGCAGCCTCTATAGAGGGGTACTGTGACCACCGTTGCATTTTACGAGATGATATTTTTCAGTCAAATGAGCAAAAATAGCTTGGTAAAAGATAGCTTGGTATAAAGATATCGGTAAAAATCACATCTTCTAGTTTTCCTTTTTTTTTTTCTTTCATTGACACATTTGGCATACCGTTTCACCAGGCGCCGTAGGCGCTATGTCTGGAGTTCACGTTAAACAAATTTTATATACGCAAAAGTATGAATTCTATACCACGGAGGGCTCAGGTGTACTAGGCATGATATTTGCCGCGCCTTCTTCAAGTGAGATACCCCGAACGCTGCATTCAAGTATGACTAAACTCAAAAAAAAGAAAGAAAGGTAGAAGGGGACATAGAGAAGTACTGCTGTCTTTCTTGCGGTTGTCGACTTCTTTATTCTTTTTGCCATACTTTGCTCTAGGTCCACATTCAGAAAGGCGTATAACTTTGAGAGGACTGCATTTGGAGAGCTCATCGTGCTCGTAGTTTGTTTCTTACCTTGGTGTTACAATCTCTGTCCTTATGAAAGGGTAGGGCCATCACAGTTCCCCCTACACAGTTCCCAAAAGTAACTGAAATCCTTGCCCCAGCAAAAACAAACATTAAAAAAAATAATTTTGGCACTTTTTAAATTTTTTTTTGTTTTTTTTTTTTTTGTTGAAATTTTTAGTCTGCATCCTTTGTCCTGGGTTGTTTCCTGTCCAATGTCCGGTCGTTTCTGTTTCAAGTTTGCAATCGGTTCGACTTTGCGCTCGCGGGAGTTCCCGTAAAATATTCCTGCGACAATTTTTTTTCAAGGGTTGAAAAATGTATTTGAGATAACGAGTAGAATATACTGAGAAATGTAATTAATATTAAGTAGCAAATACTCTCGAATCGAATGTACATGCTAGATACCAAATTACTACCAAAACGTAATTGAAATACAGTATCTTGAGTAGAGCATTTGAGATAGGCACAAGTCTGCTTCATATTCCCACGTGCGTTTGCTCGAGTGTTGACATCTCAGCGCTTTTTCCGCCCAATAGTTTTTTTAATGGCTTTTGAAGAGCGCGCAGTCCGGTGTGACTCAGCTCGAACGCGTAGCCTTGGCTAATGCTTAGACGCCATTTTACCGCATAAGTCACGAACTGAGTGCGCGAGCGCGTCAAGCGCTGAACCACTCAGTACTACAAGTTATGTCTTCCCTTAAACGTATTTATCCACTTTCTGCAGAATTTCTATAGAAAATAGTGTATAGAGGCTATAGATATTGTATAGGAAATGTATCCACTTTTCTATTCACTGTCTACAGCTTTTTGGCCGGTTTTTCAGTAGACTTTCTGCAGTACGTATATCAAGATATGATACAAATTGTATAGAAATTGTATAAAAAAACAAATAAACAAATAGAGATTCTAACAACGTTTGTATCCCCTTTCTAAAGACTTTTTTAACAAGGGCGCCGCCATCTTGTAAATTCGTCACTTGCAGTATGGGCGAAAACATTGTTTTGCCGTCGCCGAGCCAATAAAATACATTTACGATATAAGCGTAACCGTCACCCATTCTCGTTTTGTCTCCCCCCTATTTGTTTACTATTTGCAGGTTGAAATGTTTTACTATTTTTTTGTCGCCCATACCGGATATGCCTAGCATGTGGCTGGGGACGAGAGTACACAGAAAAGAGGCCTATTCGCTCTTTCTCGGGAGGGTTCAAACGCGGTGGCGCCAGTGTGCAAACAGCCCCCAACGAGTTCCGGTTCTGAAGTAGACGGCGGGTTTCGCACTATTTGCGAAGTCAAATATCCGCGCTACCTTCTGGCAATAGACACTCGTGGCATTGACATGGGTACTTAATTCACTCTTATTATAAAATAATGATGAATAAAAAATTAGAAAATATACGTGAACCGGAAATGTGCCGCGGCTTCCCAGTAGGTGGCACCATTGAATTTGTTGTAAAAAAAAAAGGCGACTAGACAGCAGGCCAGTTTTTCGCCTGCATTAATGCTCTAGAAAAAATCTAGAGCATTAATTTTAGGTTTGTCACAATACAACTATGGAAACATGCAACGCCACTTGCCGCGTGCACATACGCAGACATGACAAATACACGCGCAGGGAGCACTCGTAACGTTAGTAATTTACTATAGTCCGTTGCAACCTAAGAGCGAAGGGCGAGGGTAAGACGGGCCGGGGAGGAGGAAGCAGACGGAACGCTAAAGAGAGAAGGAGGTTTCCCCCTCGGCTTCTCCAGCGTTCCGTCTGCTTCCTCCTCCCCAGCCCGTCTTACCCTCGCCCTACCTTCTTGAGTTGCAACGGACTATAGTGTTGACTGCTCCACCGCCATAAGTACCACAGTCTTGAAAGGCAAATCATTTGAACGACGTCCACCTCAGACGATTAAAAGATTACAAGTATATGTTGCTTGTTTCCCACCAATAATTTCGACGAAATGTGGTTTTTAAGGGTTGGTTCCTTCACAAGAAGGTTTCACCTTGATGTGACGTTGCTACTCCGCACTGCATCTAATTATTCTTTCAAGTCTACCAAGGTTCAAGGTTCAAGGTTCAAGGTGTTTAATGACTAAACAATGATCATATAGCCGAGAGCCTGAGGTAACCAAAAGGCAGAAGCCCGTGCAGCAGTGTGCTGGTTACCTCCTCGACTGTATGTTAACAAATGATAAAATCTAAAATAATGAAGTGGTGATGATGATGATGAGCATGTACAGGTGGATATAGAGAATGAATCGGGTTATACTATTTACAGAAATTTTATAAAAACATGATGACAGATAGTCTATTGAGACGTGGCGATATAAATTTTATATCATTTATATCTTCTGTACTCTATAGATCTTTTCCACGAGGCCGCAGCCATCTTGAAAGTCGTCAGTTCTGGTATGCGGTAAGACATCGTTTTTTATCGATCTCTCCACGCCGCTAGAAGGGGTTTACGAAAAATGCGTGATTGTCACACATTCCTGTTTTGCCTCACCTATATTTTCTCGCATATTCGAGACTGAAATGTTTTATTATTTTTTTCGCCCCGCATATCAGATACGGAACCCACGTGACTCAGAACGACAGGAAACAGAAAACGTCCATAGACTTCGGTTGAAAGAACGTCTATAGAAATTATATTCGAAATGGTCGAGCTCATCTACACGCGGTGTGCACAATTTCAATATTTACAAGTCCACAGCCCAGCGTGCGTTCTCCTCAGCCCAGCACGCGCATGTTCGTCGCTTCGCAAAGCGAGCAAATCACGCGCCATACGCACGAACACTACAAATGGAACCGGCCAGGAGCCCTTTTTTTGGAAAGGTCTCTGCGGAGAGCAAGTCGTCTGCTTCTTTCGCAGGAGTTGCGGTGACGTCAGAACGACACCGAGATCTGATTGGCTCTGATTGAAAAGAATAGTGGGTAGACCCCGGATGCTTTAAGGTCCACCCGCTATTTTTTTTTTTTTTTTCAATTAGCCAAGAAGAGCTCGGCGTTCTGACATCATCGCGACCCCTGTGCAAGAAGCAGACGAACTTGCGCTACGCATACACCTTTTTAAAAGCGGGCATCTGGCCGGTTCCATTTTCAGTGTTCGTGCGTATGACGCGTCGTTTGCTCGCTTTGCGAAGCAACGAATATCCGCGTGCTGGGCTGAGGAGGTCGCACGCTTGGCTGAGAACTTGTAAATATTGGAAGGGTGTCTTGTCTTCGTTGACACTGCGAAGGTCGAGACGCGCGAACCCGTTGAGACGCGATTTTAGTGCCGGTCAGGCACAGCACGCGCGCTAGCTCTGGTGGTGCTTTCTTTCAACCAACGTTTGCTGAGACGCGGCTTCTAGCAAGCCTGCCCTGATCATCAGTAAACTGCGGGAGAGATTGTAGCGAGAAATTTCACGTCGGCGAAAGGGCGGAAACCGATAGCAAATTAGGTCATGGCGAAACGACGTCCGAGGAACACAGGAGAGAAACGCAAAAATGGGGCTCCGGTACCGGACACTAATCTCTGGCGTCACACAGAGATCGGTCGTCGGGCCTTTGTTGTTTTTAATATTCGTGAATGATATTGTCTGTGGAATTCCATAAAGATCCGACCGTTTGCGGATGATTGTGTCATTTTGAGAGATATCAAAAGTTCTGCGGACTGTGAAGTACTAAACGCCTTATCTGAAAAAAAAAGAAGAAAATGGTCTGATCACTGGCAAATGCCACTATATTCATCAAAAAACTGTATGTATGTCAATTATTCGAAGGAAGGAGCCTATTAATTATTCGATTGGGAACCGTAGCCTTGAGACAGTAAGTTCATATAAATATCCGGGGTTGACAATAACGTCTGACCTTAAATAGAATGCTCATGTCAATCAAACCGCTAGCAAAGCAGTGGGTAAGCTGGGTTACTTGCATAGGTAAATGAGACAGGCCTCCTGTGATACAAAAATACTATAAAACTCTTGTTCGGCCAGTGCTAGAATATGAAAGCGTCATTTGGGATCCACATACCTTATCTTGTATTTCAGAACTTGAGCGAATTCAAAGACTAGCAATGCGCTTTGTGTTTAACATGTACTCCTCATACGTATCTCCAACCAAACTCTGTAATGACGCAGGCCTGGAAACCCTGCTGGAAAGAAGGAGAACAAACCGCCTTAAATTTCTTTACCTTCTCGCCAATGACGTGCTTGGAATAGATAAACATAAATATATAACTTTTTTTTGCCCAGGTCTACCAGATATACAGATAGCAAAACAATAAAGCCATATAAATAAAAAAAAAAATAATACATTTAAGTTCTCTTTTTTTCCTCGTACCATAATCTATTGACACAGCCTACCACCTGACGTTGTAAACGGCCACATTTTCGGATTTTTGTGTTCTGTTGTCGCAGCAAGTGCACCCTGCATGAAAGTGTTTCGATGTACCACTCCTGTTACGATCTGGAAAGAGATTAACAGTATCACTAAAAAAAGAATAATTTGAAGAAGAAAAAAAAAAACGACATATTGGAAACGATTGGCAAATGTAAGCACACAAAGATAGAGAGCAACACTCGAACTTCGAACTACCGCTTCCTTGAAAACGTAATGTGTGTTGTGGTGAAAAGCAACGAGCGTAATTCGGTCAGACGAGCGCTTTTTTTGTAGCCCGATGATGAGGATGACTTTCCGTCCTCTACTTAGCGCCACTACGGCGGAAACAGCCGCGACTCATTTTGTTCTCTGTGTCAGTCTCTCCCGACGAATGGAATGGCCGGAGAAGAGTTTAGCGCTGCAGTGTCAACGAATTTACATTTGTTTTTCCCCGCAAGAGTAAATTACGCATTGTTGAACGCTCGATCATTAGGGAGTTTTAGTAGACCGCGTTTCCCCCTCCGCTAACCCTCCGCCACGAAGAAACCGCCACTGCGCCTGCGCGCCCATGGCCTTGGCTGTAGAGTTCCGGGTAGCGGAGGTGCTTAACGGAGGGGGAAACACGGTCTACTAAAACTCGCTATTCTCCGCCCGAATGTAGCGCTAGCGGTCCGAACCACATGCCAAAGTTTCAGAACTGATCGTTATCTTAATCGAAAGTTATAAGTGATTCTCTGAAACTTTGAGTAGGAAAATGAGGCCCGCTTTTGTCGGTTTTTGTTAACTGGGGCCATTCGGCTCCATGTATTCGAAAGCTCGGTCGGCCGCCATTTTCCCATTGAAAATTTCAGAAAATCACTTATAACGTAGATTAAGATAACGATCAATTCTGAAACATTGGCATCTGGTTAGGACCGCTACATTGGGTCATTGAATGAGCGTAAAGCAGCGCGTAAATTACATTTACGGTAAAAAAAAACAAGAGAAATTGGGGGAGTGACGTTTGTACACTTGTACGAGGGGCGTTCATAAAGTTCGTGTTATTGGCACGAGGGAATAGAGATTCAGCAATCAAACTCAAGTAATGTGAGACTTTCTCTACATGTTCGCCACCAAAAGTTACCCACTTTTTTCAGCGATGCACCATATGCCGGAAGCCATTGTTATAGAACTCCTTGGTTTGGAGTGTTCAGGAATCGCTCCACTTCAGCGATCACTTGGTCGCCCTCCTTGAAATGCTTTTCTCTTATTGGCCCACACTGGAAGCGTGTGCGCCATTCAACCAAAGTGTCATAAAGTGGGGCGTTGTCCCCGAACACCGCCACCAGCTCGGAATGAATCTCCTTGGCATTGCTTCCTTTCAAATGGAGAAAACGGATCACTGCATGTGCTTGGCACCGACGGGCGGTGCCATTTTTATTTCGACTCCCTATCGGCTTTCCGAGCTACTATAGCCCCGTGCGCGACCGAAAGCGTCGCTGTGGTCGTGCCTTCCACGATGGCCGAACGTGACTATGACGTCGGAAAGGGGATTCATCGACGGAAATAAGAGGAATGAAAGAACTGGTAATTTGACGGGTTGCAGTTGCTGAGAGCGCAATGTTTCAGCTTCCACCTATGATAATAACAAGCCACCATGAACTTGTT
>JABSTQ010000754.1:0-17530 GCA_013358835.2 Ixodes persulcatus
CGGCACAGCTTTCTGCAAGCGGCGAGCGCACGCCCGAGGAACACGAGCGGCCATTCCATCGCTCGGGAGAAGTGTGTTTTCAAGCGTCCCGCCGCAGCGTGGTCGCCCCGTTACATGGCTCTCCTCTCATTCGTTGTCTTCCGCTCTAACCTTTTCACTTACGGAGGCCGCGTCTATGCCGATCAGCCAGGCTTTGTCAGTGAAGAGGAGCCTATGATGTGGCGCCCAGTGAGCACCCCCATTTTGCTCGTGCCCGCTCCTCTAGTGCAATCACACTGCAGTTCGCGGCCTATACACCTTTTTCCACAAGCGCGCAGCCATCTTGAATATCGTCACTTCGGTATGCGGTAAAACATCTTTTTGATCTCTCCCCGAGCTAGAAGGTGTTTACGAAAAATGCGTGATTGTCACACATTCCTGATTTGCCTCACTATATTTCTCGCATATTCCAGGTTCAACGTTTTATTATTTTTTCGCCCCGCATACCAGAATGGAACCCCGTGACTGAAACGACAGGAAACAGAAAAGGTCTATATACGCTCCAGAAAATCTATGCAATGGCAAGTTCGTCTGCTTCTTCGCGCAGGGGGTAGCGGTGACGTAAGAACGCCGAGCCCTGATGGCTGATCGCGACCCCCTATCTGAGCGTCGTCTGCTCCTTTGCAACGTCGTCTGCGTCCGTCCTACCTTTCCTGCGACCTTCGAAAGTGCAGAGGCCAGATTCACGAAACGATCTTACGCCAAAAATTTGCGTAAGACAAAACGTAAGAACAAATTCGTATTCACGAAACGAAATTACCGTAAGTTTGAGCAGGTTACGACGGAATCCTACGACAGCTCCGAAGCTGTTTTACGCACTTCTTACGATCAAATCAGCATGGCCGACAGCGTCGCCAGTTACTTGGTCGCGACGACCAACGGACGTTCTTTTTGTACGTGCTCTTCTCGCGCGTCTCGACTACAAGCAGCAAGAAGAAAAGTAAAAGTACTTGAAATAAACCACGACGAACAAGAACGCTGGATCCACAAACACCCGGGAAATGCTCCAACGGGCCACGATTCCACCACCTGACCAAGCGAGCTCGGCAGATAGGCCTAGCAGGCACTCACTCTCGGCGCAGCGGTGCTCCGACGGTCCTTGGCCAAGACCGTCTGCCCACGACCGGCTGGCGTGCTGAATGGATATGCCCGCGCGACCCTTGTGAACCCTTCCCGTATACTTTGATTGCTGACCTTCAATTTTTAATTAGAGGTCAATCTCTTCCTCTTGTCATCTCCTTGTTTCCGAGCCGGTGACTCTCGCCGGTGAAAAAGCGGTGAATCTCCGACAGACGCAGGAAAGGTAAAAGCAGCCATCGCTTTGACTAGCAGACGTAAAGCAGACGACGTTAACTGCGCCGACCCGTCTCGCCGCACACGAAAGGAGGGAAAAAGTATTGGGAGGGAACTTGCGGACACTCGCGTTCTGGACGTTACCGCTACCTCCTTTCTCATGCGCAGAAGACGAAAATGAGCCCACTTGCGAGGCGTATACTTTCTCGCAAAGCGCTTGTGAGAGCCAATCGCTGCAATGTATACTGAAGAAGCTCGGTGACTGACAAGACTATTAACTTTCAACCCCAAAAGTCTACGTTGTGACATCGAGCACGACGTTTTACCATGCTCAAGGCCACAGTGCGTACTGTTTTCTCAGGCCTAAACGTTTTATCAGGCTCGTCATTTGTCGAGTTTCCTTTCTTAGATTGCAGCGATTGGCAGATCTCGCAAGTGCTTTGCGAGGAAAGCAGAGGTAATCACTATGTCCTGACATGCGATTTCCCTTTAAAAAGCCACTGAAAAGAAGAATAAAAAAAAAGATTTTTTTAAACAATCTGGTTGGGACACGCGGTGTCAAAAAATTAATTTTTACGCAAAAAAAAATAGAGCAATATTGACGGCGCGATATTTATTTCAATTTCTGCGCGCAAAATCCATGACGTCACGGAATGGTCATACACCCTTTCGATCTCAACGAGATGGTCATTCGCTCTCTCCACCTCAGCGTGATGGCCAAGCCGATCCACCTGTCCTCCACGCGCCCGAAATGCCGAGAGAGAAAACAAGTGGAAAGCAGGTGACTAGTGACTAAATCGCGCCTCGCGCCGTCAATATTGCTCTAAAAAAAGTTGTTCACGTAACATTTATTTCTTGACACGAGTGTCCCAGCCAAACTGTTTAAAAGAAACATTTTTTTTTTCTTTTCGCGGCCCTTTAATTTATTTATCCCGGCCTCAGAGCCGTATATTAGGAGAGTTTGGACAATAGGCGGAGCAAAGGCCGCCGCCAGCGCCGAATATTCCCCCCACGTTTAGAGCGTAAACTAAATTTGTGACACAGCGTCGACCAATCAGGAGACCTCTACTCCATCTCACAAATGTCGACAGTGAAGACAAAGGCACAGGCGCGTGAGCCCAGCTCAGCGAAACGCTATTGTTTGTACGAGACCTCGTGCATAGGAGGCACTTCCAAAGCCACGCGCTCGTGCCATGCCTTTGTCTGCACTGCTAGAACAGCGTCCTGAGACTGGCTGAAAGAAGCAGTGCAAAGGGTGGGGTGCGCGAGCGTCTTGAGACGCGGAGTTCCGCTCGGCACGGCTCAAATTATCTTCGTTTCACTTTGCCTGCGAGCGAAGCCAAAGCTAGAAGCGCGAGACCAGCGCTTTTTGCATTTCTCCCCAGCTCGCGCGCTCGAGCAGAGCCTGAACGCACGGAGCTTCCGTGCTCGCGCTTCCATTTTGCCTTCGCTCGCACATAAAGTGAAACGAAGTATAGTCACAAATTTAGAGCACGCGACCACCGCTAAAGGCTGTTTCGCGGCTGTGGTGGCCCGAGATGCTCGCCTATTCAAACCAATGTATGGCCAAACTCTCTCAATGAACGGCTCTGCCCGCCTGTATGAATCCTTTTGAAGTAGCTTCCATCTTGCGTCCTTTTCCCACACCTCGTATATGAGTTCGCAAGCAGATGCTAGAGACGCAGCAATTTCGTCATGTCGTCTGCGTCGGGTTTGTGCGAGCGACGTGAAATGCAAGACTGCGCTTCGATTAGAATGACAGTGAGATCACACGTCCTCGTACCTGCCAGAAATAGAAGGACAGCGGCTGGCACGATCCAGCACGAGACGTCTCCTTTTCGGTTCGCGGAGAGCGGAAGAGCGATTCGTCCTGTTTAAAGACACCAAAGAATCTTTAAAAAAAAAACAAAGAAAAACAGCCCATTGTTGATTTTTTTTTTTTTTTTTACTTGATACAGCGAACAAATAAATAGAAAATGTGCACGCTTGTTGGTATCATGAACGTCCTGCGTTCACCTCCCCGTTGTGGTTGTTTTCTGCGGTATTAAGCCATGCATTTTATTTTAAAAGTAATTCAAAAATTTTAATGTGTCGTTACTGAGTAAAACATCAAGCACATTTTCTTTTGGGGGTGCTTCGGAAACATTTATCTCATCATATATAGGGTGTTGAAGTCACCAGGCTCGATCTAAATTTACCGTAAAAATTGACGCCTGCACGAAGCAATCCAAATTTTTCATCAAAGGTGTATTTCCCAAGTCGTTTTTTTTTTTCCTCGTAAAATTACCAAAGCGTAGCTCCCTTTTCTTTAAAAAAAATAGGTCTAAAAAACTTTTCAGGTACGGCGGGCGGCGACGCAGACGACTGAGTCGAGAGGCGGGCCGCGTTAGGCGCACGTATTGATAGATGGCGCTACCTCTTCATCAAGACTGCTCGCGACGACCGTGATTTACAAAAATGAAGATAACCTTTCTGTAGTGCACCTTTTGATTTAAAAATAAATGCGGACAATAAAAGCAAACTTAAAGAAATGCAGTTGCATAATAATGGCGTTTTTTGCTGCCTACGGATTTCGTCTGCGTGTCGTCTGCTTTCTTTCGCTGGTTGGCTACACCTTCCGACGCTGCCTCCGGACGCCATTTATCAATACGTGCGCCAAACGCGCCCCGCAATTCGACTCGGTTGTCTGCGTCTGCCTTGTATGAACCGCAGCCAACGCCACAAATCGTGGAGCTAAGCAAGACAGCGCCAAAAGTGGATATCGTCATGGCGCCCGTCATCTGCGTGCCTTTATTATACTGAATCAATCACGCACAGTGACTTCGGTGCGATCCTGCACCGGCCTGATTGGTTTAGCTGATGATGGCAAACCGCGCAAGGACGACTAGAGTCACAAAATAAGCTACGCTTCCAGAGTATACCGTATTCCTTTTCTTTGGCATTTTGCCGACAATACGATCGCTCTATTCAAACAATATTCTGGTTCGCGGCGGCATCATTGGACAGCGGCAGTCACGTGAGTAGCTATCATCATCATCGCGTTTTTTCGAAGCCACCATCTTGGGTCCAGAGATACTCTGCCTGCTGCTGTTTGCTGTTTACTGCTCGCGCACGCTGAAGTCCTTCGCTCAGCACGCGCGTTTTCCGTGTCACGTCAAGATACGACTTTGATTCGCTGCCACAGCTGCGGCCAGCGGCAGCTGGCGCAGGCGACGGCTACAGCTCGGCTTGGCTCAATACAGTCACTCCTCCATCTGCGCGTGGACCCAAGATGACGGCGCCTGACGCGCTTCAGACGCGAAGTTTGGGAGTTTCGGTACTCTCAACGTTACTAAGGGCCGGTTGCACCAACGCCGCTTAGCGCAAAGCGGAGCTTAGCCGGGAACCTAAGCTAAGTTTCGGTTTCGTTCGGTTGCACCAAAATCGCTTATCGCTAAACCTAGCACTAAACTACGCTTATCGTAAGCGCTCAACATTGGGCGCTTTGCTTTTGGTTGTTTCTTAATCCTGGATTTAAAACATGGCGGCTGGTTTGTGGCGGTCGACGCGGTGGACGAAATTGGTTGTACAAAGTGTTTTAGGCTACAACAGCGTGAAAGTCTCGACAGAATGACCTTCGATTGTGACAAGGATGCAAAGTATTGTGGCGTGAAGTGTTTATCGACCCCTGTTTTCAAGCTGGCTCTCCACTCTCAGTGCGTGTTAGCCCTAACCGAGATACGTACGGAGCTGTGGGGCTCACGTCTGTCTTCCCGTTGGCTATTCTGTCAACGAGCTTATTCGTATGTATACCTTACTAATTTTCGCATAACTGTAACGTATTGCTATTTACCAGCTTGTTTATTTCTACTTGCAACGCATATCCTTCAATCCGATCAGCGCGTTGAATAGTGACAGTACATGATCTCGGCGATCAGCTGATTATCGACCCTTCTGCCATTTGCATCAGATTGCGGCGCTTTTAAATTATAAAACAGCGAAAAGTCAATTTCTTTTGTTTTCTGAGTTTCGAGACAATCTTCAGTGAGTTTTCCTTGTCTCGCGAGTAGAATCTTGGCTTCAGAAAACTGTATCGTTCCATAACCGTAACTTTTCTGGTGATCGCGCTTTTTAGGAATATTTTGCTTTATATCTTTCATTCGTGGCAACGACAACTTCTATTCGTGGCGACAACAACTCGACGACTTCTATTCGACGATTTCCGGGCATTTTCGCAGCTGCCGTGGCAAGTTCGTCACTGTTTTGAACTTCATCGGTCTCAGGCATGACTTGATTTTAGTAGTCATCTTACCTGCCTACTTATTCTCGATGATGTTTTGTCTTCAGCGATGTAGCGAGTAGAGCGTCCTTCTCGCGTTCGGTGAGGTTTGGGGCCCCCGATGGCTCCTTTATCTCAAAATGTGAGCACGAAAACTACTGTCACTGTCAAAATATTCTGTTATCAACCGATAATAAACACACAATCACAGATGTAAAGAGCATTTGTGTTTATCGTTGAATCCGACTCCTGTTTTTGAAAGTTAAGCGAAAAAAATAATTGAATTTGGAGACCTTTAATTTATTACTCACCGAAGAAATACGGCGAAAAGCAGACGCAGACGACGGCTACTACAGCAGGTTTTTTTGTTTATATCACGAGATTCCTCTCCGCCAATCGTATTCGTCCCTCTGAGCGTTCCCTAGTTCGCTCTGTGTGTCCCTACATTCCCTAGGCAAATCCAGCGTTTAGCTAGGGGCGCGTCTGTAAAGCCGGGTTAACGTTGGTGCAACCGGAATTTAAACCCGTGCTTACCCGAGCTCGGTTTAGGGCGCTAAGCCGACTTAGGAAAGAGCCGCTCTGGGTTAAGATAAGCGACGTTGGTGCAACCGGCCCTAAAACACTCAGTTGGGAAACTCGCCGTCGAAACCTGGGCCGCTGGCGTCCACCGAGACCGAGCTAAATGCGACAACAGCGCCACTCTTTGTCATTTGTCTGTACTGTGGTCACCTTGAGCTTTTAGAAAGCCTTTTTTTGCGAAAAAAAACAAACGGAAAAGACTCTTTTTGTAGTAACTTTTATTGGAGTTCAGTACAAAATGAGGGGCGCGTGATGTTTTTAAAATCTTTAGTTTGCAAGGTTTTGTGGCACGATTAATATTGTTTTTATACAACCATGCCTCAGCGGTGCTTTCAGGTGGCGCGTCCCGACCTAGGTGCATTTTAACTTCGGGAGCAAGACGCGGCGCGTCCGCCGGGAAGACGGGGGTGACGCTCTTGTAACCTCTTCCATAGTATCTGTTCTGGACCCAAAATGGCCGATTAAAGCCAAAATAGAAAGTGACGTGCGGTTCCTCGAATGGCCGCTGCGGGAAAAATGGTGGCGTTGTGTTCGTCATTAGCTCGGTGCTGGAGGACAGATCGGAGACACTTTTTGAAGGCAGTCTCTATGGCAGTTTCCCAACTGAGTGTTTTAGTAACGTTGGGTACTCTGAAAGCGTAGCTTTATTTAATGACTCCAAGGACGACGAGCGGCGGCGTGACGACGCACTTTTTGGCACTGTTTTATCCATCGGATCGTAATAACGTTGGCTGCATGCGGTCGGAAGTTCGAAGCGAAACGCGGACTCGGATAATGTGCTTGCTCAGTGACCTCGAACAAACAAAGTCGGAAAGATCGACGCAGTTCAAGAGCACCCCCTCCCCCATACACACTTTCATTAAAAGTAACAGATTCCTCGAAGCCTAATCTTATGCGGTAACAAAAATACTTTGCCTGAAAACACAGTTCACGTATAAGATCAGCGGCCCCTTGAGCGTGGCTTCGTTGTAAATCTACTTTCGGGGCGAACGCGATTATCATCTTTCTCGCATTATTTTCGACCTCTGTATTTCTTTTTCTTTTTTTTTTTCTTATCGCGCGTAGTGTGCCGTAAAGGGCAGCTCCAATTTTTGTTTCTATTATCCTCACTTTTTTTTTTTTTTGTACAGTTTGCATGTTTTCCGACTTCGACCTAGAACCGTTCTTGGCGCTGCTCGTTTTCACGAACACGCGAGGGTAACGTTAATTTTATTTATTTATTTTTTCTGCTTCCGTGTACGGTAACAAGGGCTTCGGGAACGCACATACATAAACAGCTGTCCTCCTTCTCGCCAGAACGTTGTGGGAAGCAGAGCCCGCCACAACTCTTCCTGACATGCACTTTCGAAAGACGTGCGAGCACATAGTATGGCTTTCGAAAAATTGTCTTGCGAGTTTTCGCGCAAACAAACAAAAACTTAATAATGTGCTCCTGCACTCAAAAAAATATAAGATTATCAAAATAATTGTTTTCTCCAAAATAAAAAAAGGGGGTTGGGGGAGGGGGGGGGGGGGGGGGGGCACTAGAGAAGCAGTGTTGTTCCCGTTACCGAAAAAAAGTAACGAAATAGCGTTACTCGTTAGTTTGGTAAAAATTAACGCGTTATTGAGCTATGTTACTTTTTTACAAACGTAACGACATACCGTTACCGTTACTTTTCAAAAATAGCGAACGTTACTTTTACGTTACTTTTGTGTACGAGTACATATATTTGGCAGCATGCGAACGGGGACTGCTGGAACACAACCAGCCAACCAACACCCCTCATCCTTACGCCGGTTTTAGTAACAGTCCGGGTTATACTACTATTACCAGCGACTGATTTACGTCACTATGTGGAACAGGACACCGGTTACCAGCACACTGGTTATAATCACTTGCTGCCTCTTACCAGCAGTATTTATTTATATATTTAAATACTTAAATACCTTACACACCCCCAAGGGGCATTATGTAAGGGGGGGGGGGGGGGGGGGAGGGGTTACAGAGCAGTATAAATCAAACGTACAGAGCACAAAAACATCAAAATTAACCACACTTAAGTAGACATGCATCAAGGGCCCCAAAAAGTAGTTAAATCTTGGCGAAAAAGAACTTGATTACGTTGACAAACAATGTTATCGGGCAAGTCGTTCCAGTCAGCAATGGCGGATGGCAAAAAAGGAGCAGAAAAACAAGGATGACTTATAAGAAATAAGTTTAATCTTACACGAGTTATCAATGCGGGCTGAAACATAAAACGGTTGAGAGAGAAGTGAGGGCGAGTAGTAAATTTTGTGCAGAAGACATAGCTTTGATACCCTGCGGCGTATCTCAAGTGAATAAAGGTCAGCACGAGTTTTAAGGTTAGTTACACTGGTATGACGTGAGTAATCAGAAAAAATGAAACGTGAAATAATGAAACGTGAAAAAATGAAACGTGAAAAATGAAAAAAAATGTAATCAGAAAAATGAATAACTCTTAGATTTTCTGCAAAAAAGAAAAGGTTTCGTGTTGTAAGTTCTCTTTCCAGGTTTAAAACTTTTTTTTTTATTTTTTTAATATGACCTTAGGGAAGTAAAAACTAATTAAGCGAAAGATTCTTCTGCGTACAAAAATGGGTCAGGAACTTTCAGGCAGCGAGGGCGAGAACGAGAGTAAAAAATTCCACAAAGGATTTTTTTTTTGTACCTAGAGAAACGAGCAAATTTTGCTGTTTTAAACGAATGTCTCTCTCTCCCCCTCCCCTCCCCCCCCCCCCCTCCCCCCACGCTGTCCACCTCTGCTGCACAAAGCAGAGGGGGAAGCGGAGGGAGGGGAGGGGAGGGGCTGTAACGCAGTCGTTCGTTCAAACCTTGTAGGTAATGACACTATGAAAAAAAAAAAAAAAAAAAAAAAAAAGGAGGACGAACGGAATTAGCTGGTAGCCGAAGGTTTGTTTCGCCTTCGAGAAGCGAGATAGTGTCGCTTTTTAACGGATGTCTTTTTTGGTCGGAAAGGATTTAGTTCCCCTAACGTCTCCAGTTTTATGCACAAGATTGCTATTCTAAACGTTAGATCAGGCGTGGTGACCTTTTCCCAAATACCTAATGTATTTCACCAGTTTTGGTCTAAAGTAACGAGTAACGTAATTTGATAGCCGATGCCGTAAAAAAGTAACGAAAATACTTTACTCGTTAGTCATTCAGAATACTAACGAGTACGTTACTGCGTTAGCAAACAATGTAACGCGTTACAAGTAACGTCGTTACCTCCAACACTAAGAAAAGACACGGAATTGGTTAATCAGCCAATAAGAGATCGGCATTTTGACATCATCGCAACCACTGTACAAGGAGCAGACGAACTTGCGCTCCGCATTATGATGAATGGAAAGAGCTTCCGACTGGTGTGTTTACTGCGTGCTAAAACAGTGGTGCCTCAATTTCCGCCAGACTACGTCATAAAAGTAGTCTATAGTTTGCCGGCTGCCACCCTGGCCGTTTCGCAGCACGGGTGGTGGATGTGCCAGATGCCTGTACTGTTGCAGATCACTCTCCAACTTGACACTGTCAGTCCACGGAACCTTCGGCAGCCAAGAGTTGGGACGCCGCGAGGACAGCGACAGATGCATTATTTCCTGCTTGTTTTTTTCCCCCCGGAGCTTCCACGCCCAACCGCCAGGATTGCGACATCCGACAGCGCAACACTTTGGCCTTTGCGAAGTCATTTGTACCCCCTTATGGCATAGCCGGAATAGGAAGTATTCACTGGCGGCCATAGCTGTGTGCGCGACTGCTGAGCGCGTGCTGATGGCTAGCTTCCAGGGTTCTTTTGCAACGTGCATTCCACACCGTCAAAATGGCCGGTCTTAGCAGCCTCTTAATGTGGGCTCGTTCTGAGCACGCGCTGTAGACAGCACCCATAGTTCCGACGCCAAAAAGACTAGCGTAGTACAGACCAAGAGCTCCGGAACAGTTTTATTTACAGGGCAAGAAAAAACAAAAAAGCTTACGATTTCTACTTTTGCGACGTGGCATATCGAGGACGAAACTATATTTACAGGACACACAAAAAAATTCGAGCATTGCGAGCCGTCCGTTGACGGTCATGCTCGGTCATTGATGCATTCACAATCTAACTAAAATGATATAGTTAACGACTATTACATGATCGCAAGACTTAGACAAGCTCTGACAAAAAGATTTCTGCTGATGAGAGGGGGAACGCAAATTCGTACAGCTTAAATTCGTTAAAAGAAAAACATTTAGAAAGAAAACGGAACAGCCAGAAAAAGACAGAAGACAGAAAAGCACACAATTTAAAAGACAGAAACGCACACATTGGAAGTTACAGCAGGGCATTCGCAATATACAGGGTGTCCCTGTAAAGATTGACAGGGCGTTTATCACCACAACAATAAACTATGCGTCGCCAAACCCTCACTCTTTAACCGAATATAGCGCTAGCACTATCCGATGAGGATGCCGCAGTTTCAGCACTAACCATTATCTTATTGAACGGTTACGTGATTTTCTGACATTTTTAACGGGGAAATGGCGGCCAGCAGGGCTCTCGAATACACGGAGTTCTGTGTCGCCAGTTACCGAAGACGGGCGAAAATCGTCCCCGTTTTTCCATTGAACATTTCAGAAAATAACTTTTGATTGAGGGAACATGTTATAGTGCTGAAACTTTGGCATTGAGTTCGGACCGCTAGCGCTACATTTGGGCTGGCGGATAATGAGCGTTCAACGATGCATAGTTTACTTTTGCGGTATAACACCGTAATTTGGAGGGGGGAGGGGGGGGGGCGGGGGGGGGGGAGGTGTACTTTGTTACATTCAGAGAAAACTTTTGCAATGTCCGTGCGGCTCATTCCCTCGTGTGGCTCATTTTCCAAAAACGGGGCGAAACCATTTCGGCAATTTTTTTTCGGAGATGCACTCCCAGCCTCAAGGTCATGTCCGGTTGAACTCTGCATATTGATGGTGATGAACCATATGCACGAGCAAGAGTACACCTCGGAAACGGTTATAAGGTTAAATACCACTATCTCACCTCAGGATGAACCGCGGCGAAGGCTAAGATAACCCAGCACGGTGAACACTCGCAGGGAATTGGATTGGCTTCGATTGCTATTAGCATCTGTGGTCCATTTTAAGGTAAAACAAGTATAGAGGTCAAGAAATGTAATACGAAAACTCGCATATTACATTTCAAAGAGATTTAGAAAGATAAAAAGACAGCTAAAGACGCAGACGTAATCTTAGTCAGCTAATTTTTACATATCGCGATGCCCCTGTTTTCGAGCATGAGATCAAAGCGGCGGTTCGACCGCACCTGTCCCAGAATGACGCGGTTTCCCTGCTTCCTCGATTCGGTTGCCGCCGCCACTGCCGCCACCTTGACGGCCGAATCCGCGTGCCAATTTGTGGCCGAGTTGCTCTCAAGAATCTTCCTTCCTTTCGCGGCCAGATGTCTGGCGTCTTTCGGCGCGAGCTTCGACTTCGGCTTTGGGATCCGAGACGGAGCACGGAGCCCCCTCCGAAGGCTGAGCTTCGATATCCGGGACTCGGCAAACGGTATCTTGGTCCTCTGCGACGCGTACTCCTCGGTCGATTTCATCTTGTCAAACGCGGCTTGGGGGGTCTGGGCGAATTTCAGCCTCTGGCCGCAACGCCACGGTCGCGACGAAGACGCGTGGCTGCTCTGGAATTGGCTGCTTCGGGCGCTGCCCGCTCTGCTTCAAGGAGCGACTGTTCATTCTCTGAAAATGAAAGAAAAATGGAGCCATGCCAGCCATGCCTTGTTGGGACTAAATTCGTTTTCGCCTATAGTCGGTTGCAAGCTAAGAAAAAACCGGAAATGCCTCTCAGAGGAAAATGTAATCCTACGCCGAGAAACGCCAGCCAATCGTTTTCATGACGTCACGATTCCGTGGACCAATCGCGATCCTTTTGAGAAAAAAAAAAGCTCAACATGGCTGCTGGCCTTAGCAACACGACGCTAGTTTCTCGTGACAATTATTCTGCTTTTTTGCACCGTGTTTTACGGGCCCGAGGTTACGCCACGAAATCTTAATGGTATCGGCTTGCGTTTGCAGCAGTTTTTGCGCGACAACGTGGGAATCCAGCGACGCTATCGCCAACGAAAATTTCGAAGCGGGCGCGAGGCTTAGCACTGCTGAGAGGTGAGAACACTGATCTCTATTTTAGTAGGCTGGATAGCGGATCGGGAGCCCGTCGGTGTCGCCACCGGCGGCCATTGCTTGACACCAGGCAATACACGCAAGTCTATGGGAGAAACGCACAAAAGTAAGCATATTGAAGCATGTACGCTGTGCTTGGAGGCGAGTATTTTATGGTGTGCTGCGATCCTTATGTCGGGTGTTTCGAGATCGAATCGGTATTTGTCAAACGTCCGGTCGCCGAATAAAAAAATCAAACGTACCGGAGCACCTACGGCTGAGCTGGCAAGCTTGCTCTCGTAGTGGAGTAAACAAAGGAATTTGCCGTCAATAAGACCGTCCTTAGGGAAGCCCAGAAGTTGATGAATGACAAAGAAGTTCCATCTCGACAGCGGCTTTCCGGGAGTGAGCGAATTCCGCGTAGCAAAGCCTTCGAGCTTGTCGTCTGCTAAACCGGCTAAACCCAACTCAACGAAACCGCCACCGACTCCGCGGTAACTCTAAGTAACTCTCGCCTCATTAAGGTGCACTACAGCGGAGTCACTCTCGACCACAAAATATTTATTTATAAGAACTGCGAGGGCTGTCAGTTTTAATGTTTGTACGCAAGCTATTTGACGGGCTTATCGAAAAGCATCCAAAAAGTTTCAGTGCGGACAACAGCTTAGAAACAGGCGAAAACGGCACTTTTTCTCGTTCTTCCCATAGAGTCGCATGCATTGGCTGGTGTCAATCAATGGCCGCCGGTGGCGACACTCGGCCCCAGCTGCCGAGGCCGCGGTCCGCGATCCAGCCTACTACAATAGAGATCAGTGGGTGAGAAGCTACGCCGGACGTCGTCTGCTTCGTTGGATTTCTGTCGCCTCTGCCCCACGTTGCTACTCAACATAGTACCGGCACCGCTGCTTCAATTCGCTGTGGTTTCCGCGGGGTGAGCTGAGATTGCCGTGCTTATCGCGGTGTTCCGTCGTAGAATGGACCGCATAAATCAGTCTGTGAACGGAGCGCGATAAAACTTTCCACAGAGGTGTATTTAGACGGTGCGTTTATCATACTAAATTTTGATGAGCCTAGGTTTCCTAAACGAAAAGCGAGAAACGAAATGCCGTAAATCCATGCAGACTGGGACGCGGTCCGCGTCCCAGTCTGTCTGCCCATAGAGATTTACGGCTTTTCTTTTCTCGCTTTTCGTTTAGGAAACCTAGGCATGAAATGTTGGTATGATAAATGTCCACGAAGGTGTATCCAAATACACCTTCGTGAAAGGTTTCATCAGGCTCCGTTCACCGACCGATCTATGCGATCCATTCTACGACGGAACAGCACGCTGGGACACCCTGTATATATACCTTGCGTGAGATGAGCATAAAAACTTCCAGCACTGAGTTGCTTCACCAGACGTCGTCCGCACTATTGGTGGTGCTACACCAAACAAATAAACATTGCGAAAATGGGTTTGTCAGCGGTATTCATTTATATGACAAGCCTGCCGTTTTCAGTTTTCGTCGTGATCAGTCGTAAGGTAACATGATTGCCATAGCACGTTCCGTCGGAATGGCGACCTGATAAAGCCAGTGATATTTGAGACTCAAACCTTTCCCTGGTGTCATTTTGGTTATCACCGTGCAGGAGACGTTGGTCAGTGTGCGAGATATTTCAAACCCTGACTTGCACCCCTAAATCATGGGCCCCTGGGGTCAACCAACTTGAGACACTGCAACACTACCAAAAAGACAAACAACACTGCTGCTATGACCTCGACTGTGAAAACCAGAGCACCTTAACACCAAAGAATACCGTTCATTCCAAGCAAAAACAGTTCCAGATGCAAGTCAGGCACCGTATTTACTCGAAAATAAGTCAACCCCTATATAATGAACCCCCATAAAAAAAGAGAAGATAATACGAATATAAGTGGACGTGTATAATAAGACAACAGTACAGGAGCAGCAGCAACTGGAGAACGACACGGCCAGAGAAACAGCTTAAAAATAATGATAGCAGGTCGAAGAAGGTTCGCAAAAGAAGAACAAAATGTGACGGAACTAAAGAATCGACCCTCGCAGTCATGATAATGTTTTGTACTTCGCTTCTCTTTTCTGCAAGGTGGAGTCACTGTGCATGCCACTGCTGTTAGACGTACAGCGCAGATGTAGTGATGGGCGCAAGGGCAGCCCATGATCTTTGATGACGATTACAAGTCGACATGCTTTGGTCACGTTGATCTGGGTCCCCCTCAGTCTTCGGTTGAAGTTGTTGAAGGTGTTGTTGTTGAAGGTGAAGTTGTTGAAGTTGAAGGTGTATACTTCACACTTCCTCGAGCGGCTCCACACCAGACAGGTCGCTCTCAGATGTGTCGTCTTCACCCAGTTCGATGACGATCGGCTGTACATGGGCACTTGTAGCACCGCCTTGTCTGTAGCCTTCCTCCACTCCAACGACATGCCTCACAGCATTGCGCCAGTTGTCAGCCGTGACCTTTTCGGCTTCTTCCTTGAGCAGCCTTTCAACGTCGCTGATCTTGAACGTTGTGTTCCTGGCTGCAACGCCGTTCTTGATTTGTGCCCAGATGAGTTCAATGGGGTTGAACTCACAGTGGTAGGGTGGAAGTCTCACTATCGTACAACCAGCCTTCTCTGCAGCAGTATAGACGCGATACTTCAAATACAGTGGCTTGACCGACGCCACGATGTCAAGGAGCTGCTTCTTCTGCATCTTGGCATCCCACGAGATGTCCTTTGACGTGAGCCACTGCTGGATCACCTCCTTCCGGGAACCCGTCGTTGGCACTGCTTCCAACCGCCGAGAATGGTAGGAAGCATTGTCCATTACGATGACACTCCCTGTCGGCAGCATCTGAAGAACAGCTTCGAACCACGTCTCAAATCGTGTGCCGTTCATCTCCTCGTGGTAGTCACCGGTCTTTACTCCGCGGAAGACGTCCAGGCACCCAGCGACGAAGCCGTCCTCGCTGCCGATATGCGTGACGATGAGGCGCTGGCCCTTCCCCGATGGCTGCTTCAGGCCCGTCGTCAGACCCCTCATGAAGGCGTCGTGGGACGAGGTCACGGTGCAGTCCACCCATACCGTCGGGACAGTGTGCCCTGCCGTCACCCACGTTTCGTCGAGGTAGAAGATCTGCCGACCCTCTTGCCTGTGACGTGCAATGTCCCGCAAGTACCTCTCTTGCCACGTGATGATCTCGTCTCGCTCGATCATGCGCGAGTTTCGACCAGTCTTCTTTCGCTCGAAGCCAATGTCGTGCAGAAGGCGAAGCACAGTCCATTTCTGCAGCGAAGGGAGCTCAGGGCTTGCACAGAACTCAGCCATTATCTTTGCGACGGTCGGGATCTCGTTCTGGCGAAAAAAACGGTGCACACAAGACCTCATTGCACACAGCACAAAGTCGCCGTACTTCACGCTGCGCCGTTGCTTGCCTGAACTCGCAGGTCGCTTTCGAGAGGGTGTCGCAACCTGTCCGTCATTCTCCTTTGCCTCCTTCCTGATCTCGTGGACGCTGGACACGCCGACACCAAGCAACCGGCTGACAGTTTTACAGACCTCGTTGACTGTCAACTCTGGCTCGCTATGTCGCGTCCGAACGTAGGCGTTCAGGATCAGCTCCCGCTGGCCGCTGTTCAAAACCCGACCTCGCTTGTGCTTCTTGAAGAACCGCTTTGGTGTCGCCGGTAAGGCAGCACCAGGCTGTTTCGTCCAAGAAGAATCAGGGGAATCGCTTTCCGATGTCAGCTCAGTGGGATCCATGACGGAAGACAAAGAGCGGGGCGCGGTGGTGGTGTCGATGACTTGGGAGGGTGCCGATTTGTCAAAACCCGAAAAGTATAGACGATTGCAAACAGGGCATCTGGCGGCCGCCATGCTCTTCCTCGTGTGAGCAAGCACGTGGAATTCCAGGCCTGCCAAGGCTATCTTCACGTGCATGCTGCACGTGCTTGCACGGATGGGGCACCAGCCGGGACGCCATGCTTGCAAACGTCTATAATTATTCTTGTTTTCTATTCATCCAACAAAATAAAGGCACACATTTCCTGCGCAAAGTTCACAAAATTAAGTAAATCACTAAATATTTATTATTTGCAGGAACTATAAGTGCTTCGCAATTTCCCTCAATCGAAGGCGCTGGAAGACGGTATGTTAGACAGTATCTTGGACAGAAAATGAATTGGGAAGACGGTACATTGGACATGACTTTCTTTCTTTACTAAACAGCTATTTCGTTGACAAAAACGTATTCTAACTTATTTAAACGTCCTGAATGAATTAAATAAATATTGTAGTAGTTTAAGACACGTTTACTGGAGGAAGAAAAAGCAACGTTGCTAGCGAACTACTTTCTCGACGGCGGAGGCACTTCAGATGGGCGCAATGCGCTTGTGGGTGGAGCTAAAAGATTGTTCTTAGGTTGCATCCGACTATACAAAAAACCATAGTAAGGGAAGGTTAGGCTCCTTCGCAGATCTGTCGCTGTTCGCAACTCCAGTGCCCTATAGATGGCGGGGCGGTAGTTCCAGAAGGGGATAAATTTCCCATGCGCCTGCTAGCTGAATCTGGTCAGTGTGCTAAAATTAACTTCTTTGACTTCAAATGCTAAACGGGTACGGCGGGAGCGTATGACAGGTGACGGAGATGTTGACGTGCGTTAGGAGAAACGAGCATGTTTATTTTTAACTGTTCGCTGCACATTGTCGCGGTTTTGGTGCATTGCAACAAGTGATCATCCTGCGCCGTAGTTACTGATAGGCAGGATTAGCTTAGCGTAGGCGCAAGTTACCGTAAGGCAAGGCATTGCGACCAGAAGTTCGTGCCGTATCCTTCAAGTACGATTTTCAGCACGAGCCATAGCGTTGCCGTGCCTGTGCGAAACCTGCATAATAACGCCATCGGCGTGTTTAGGGTTGTTATGTATTGCTGTCAGAATTAATTATTAGCTACAGTATTCTACACCTGTCTATCGCTATTCGCATCGACAGAATTCACCTCCCCAAAACTGCCTGTTCCAAGCACACCTCACGATCGACCCAGACGTGCTGGTTGCGGGCATTTCTTTTAATGCGAGAGCATTAACTGTCCCATGAAGCGAGCCGACGTCATCAGCCGAGCCAAACGGCAGCTAAATTCCCCTGTCCCAAAGGAGCCCAAGTGACGCCTCGATCCTGATGGGCTCCCATCGCGTCATCAAGGAACATCCCA
>JABSTQ010000755.1:0-64203 GCA_013358835.2 Ixodes persulcatus
CCCGGCACGGTCCTTCTTGAGCCTTGTTTCCCTTTGAAGCCGTAAGGCCGATTTTAACACCAGACATAAGAGAAGACAGTTCAGAACACGGTCCGCGTGCTCGAAACTTTCACGTTGCGAGGTCTTCGCTTCGGGGACGCCACCTTGACAGATAGGCACTGCACCTTGCACTTCGCGACAGTACGGACGCACACTCCGGTGTCGCTACTGACCGTCTCCAGGACTTCACGGACCGACTTCTACGGGAAACGCGTTCTTGTACTCGCGTACACGTTGGCGATCCTTGCACTCTTTCGAGATCTTCGCACAACGAACCTTCGAAAATATCCGAGCAGGAGAGATACTTCAACTTGGACGCCATCTTCTCAAAACCGGCGAGGCAGGGGCAGCGGCGCAACCCGAAAACCCGAAGCGGCTGCCACACGGACGAAAACGGAAAAAAAAAAAATTAAAGTAATTTACAATATATTTTTCTTTTTATTGAAAAAATCTGTGTTCCGTCGAAATCATAACACCACTATCAGTCACTAGCTCCGAAAACGCACATTTTTCTACTTTTTTGTTTTGTGCAGGGGCAGCACTATTTTATGGGGCGAACGTAGGCGGCCGGCAGTGCAAACCGTTGTGCTAGCTTTGCCTGCGTTGCACGCTATGTATGAAACGGAGTATAGGCGTAGCCACCGTGGCCACCGTAACCGGCGACGCCGTCGCGAAAAAGATCTTGCTCTCATTCGCACCAGGCTTGCCCGACCAGAATGCTCCGCGCGCGCTCGCCTTGTTCGCCGCACTTCCGCAGTAGCACCCGGAGTCTCGGAGCCTGGGAGCGATAGCGGCGGACTGTAGAGGGGTGCATCTCTGGCGCACCGGGGCTAGCATAGCTAGCGCCAGACTTGAAAAGTAATGCGTTACAAGTAGCTGATTACTTGTAATCCGTTACCTTTTCAAGTACTTTTGTAATTCCCACGTTATTTTTTTTTAAAAGTAATTTGTAATGTATTTACGTTACAAAATATTGGTAACAGAATTCTTTAATTACTCGTTACTAAAAAAATATGAGCATAATACAGCAACTGGAGAAATACGAGCAGAACATTCAGCATCAAAAAGAGAGCAAGTTCAACAAAATAAAAAAAAAAAAAAAAAAAAAAACATGAGGAAGGGAAGAATAGCCGAAAAGAAAGCACGGTTTTTTGTATGACCGGTCACAAGAGCCCCGAGAAAAACTGGCAAGGCATGTACAAATATACGACAGACAAAGATCAAGTAAGACAACTACGAGTAGGCTCTCCGTCACCTTCCATCATGTTTTCTTTTTCTCCAGGGCAGGAGAAAGCCCTTCGTGCTTATTTGTTTTTGTCTTTGACACCGTTTCACTGTTTCCAACTTCTCCAACGTCGCCCGCCACCCGCACTGGCCTCAAACGCGGGTCCGTACTCCCTCGATTCGCGGGTTCACAACTTGCGTAACTGACGATGTAGCCTCGCGCGAGGGTGTCGAATTGTCTTTGTCTTTGATGTGCGCTACTTTATTCTAGCACGCTCTTGAGGCAGGCTGAAAAGCGCCCGGCTCGAGGCTAAGCGCATCGTTTTTAAGGGTACGGACGACACTTCTTTTGGTTTACTTGTGTGGGCATGGTGGTCGAGTCCACTCCTCACTTTGCAAAGGGGGGAGGGGGGGGGGGTTAGGCCATCTAGGGAGTGCTGACAGAGAGAGAGGGAACGCGTAAAAGTGGTTTGATCCTCTATTGTTTCGTGAGACCGATGCCCACCGCTTCTTTCGCTCTCTATACCCTCTCCTCCCCTGGCCTCCCCGAATATTGGTATGAAAGTAAGGACTGATGAACGGTCGATAACCCGTAACCACTACTTTTTCTCTGACTGGTCGAGTTTTTGGTCATAGAGTGTCCGTCGTCTCCATGGCTCTCTCTTAATGAGGTGTTAAAAATTCAGTGCATTAAGGAGAACGGAAACCTATAGTGTCAGTGCATACTTTGCTTGCCAAAAAACTACACATTGTCATCAGCAAGAACAACAAACTCTAATCTATGGAAACACATCAAGGTAAGCTGGGACACCTGCATTCTGCATTGGCTATACATTGTAACGTTAGAACCAAGTTTTTCATTTCTTGTGAATGACAGGCGAAACACCAGACTCAAAGGGGGGCTTTCGTAGATAGCTTCTTTAGCTCCGAATCTCGCAGCGGAGGCAGCCGCTGCTACTGAGCATGCGCACTGCTAGCTTTGTCTGCACAATTACAGGGATCATTTCTGGTGGCCGAAAGCTAGCGGGATGGCGGTTATGGTTGCAGCTTTCGGGGCCTTGTCAGATTAAAGGTGAACGAAGTGCGCCTACACTCTTTTTCTTTAATACAGTATTTTATTTTTACAAGGACTATTGTAATACGAGCGTATTAGAAATGAAAAGTAGTGTTGCAGAACATTAGAAATATCAAAATTGTTTCTATTGTTTTCTGGATAAGTGTACAGAAAATGTAATCAAAATAACTGCGCCGACTTGACATAACAAAATAAACAATTTAATCAAACGTTTCGTCTCCCATGCGGGAGACATCATCAGTGAAACCTTCAAGCAGGAATGAGAGAAAACACTTCGACAGTCCTATTTAAGCAAATCCGCGTACACATCGGGGAGGGGGCCGCGGTTGGAGTTGCAAGCCGATGAGTCACTTCGGATGAACCATGATTCGACGAACCTGCGTGGACCCCACCTTTGTTCACGCGCCAGAGTGGACGCATTCTCAAAGTCGAAACTGTGACCCGTATTCCAACAATGGTCTACGAGTTCGGTCTTCGCTCTTGTAGCATGCGTGGCCTTCGCCACGTCCCTTTTGTGTTCTTTTAGGCGGGTGCAGCGCTTCCGGCCTGTCTCCCCAATGTAGGATGCGTCACAGTCTAGACAGTTCAGTTTATACACAACGCCGCACTGGGACTCTGGGGGGGTGTAATCTTTAGGTTTCGAAATGAGGTCACGAAGTTTGCGATGGGGTTTGAACGCTGTGCGGATATTCAAAGGGGCGAGGGCCCTGCGAATAGACTCGGAAACACCTTTCAAATAGGGTATTGTTACTTGCCCTGTCCTAAGTCTTCCATTATCCTGGCTTCTTCTTTGTCCCATCTGCTTGCGCGTGTTCTCAATAAAACGTTTAGGATAATTCCGCTTCATCAACAGGTCAACAATAACAGCATCCTCAGATGCGCGCAATTGAGGATTAGAAGAAATGCGTTCGGACCGATGTAGAAGGGTTTTTACGACAGCCCTTTTATGTTCGACAGAATGATGCGAGCTAAAGTTTAAGAGATTGCCTGTATCGCAAGCTTTGCGGTACACTGTTGTATCTAAGCGACCAGTACTATTTCGGAACACATTAACATCCAGAAAAGGCAGCGCACAGTTCTGTTCAACCCCAGGCAGCACACCAATGTTGGTCCGGCATTGGCCTAACATTGGCTAACACCGGCCTCAATATTGGACAATATTGGAAGCGCTACCCCATCCAACGTTGGCCCAGTCATTGGTGCCAATATTGGGCCACTGTTCAGCCATGGTTCCAGCCAATGTCGGCCCATCGTTGGGCCATTGCTAAACCATGGTTCCAGCCAATGGTGGTCCCACATTGGCAAAGACCGGCGTAATATTGGACAATACTGGAAGTGCGACCCGATCCAATGTTGGCCGTCGTTTGTGCTGACTTTTGGCCATCGTTGCACTCGCCCAGCTGTTTGCAAGTGCTCTCACCAAGTTGTTTGCAAAAAGAAAGGTACGCAGACACAAGGAATATTTTTGAAATCTCCTAAAAGTTTATTGCACACAGCGTATTCTGCAGACAAGTACAAACTAAGCAATTTGTAATATGTGAAGAGGTACTACTCAGCTGTTATACAACTGAGAAGATTGCAAAGCAAACAACAACCGGGGTAATTGTTGGGTAGTTTCCAGTCTCCCGACAGCTGGCAGACTTTTTCCCCGAAATTCTACCGTTAGTCGCCCCTCATTGGCGGTGCAATCAGTTCATCGAACGACATTTCATCGACAGATCGCTTCATCAACACGCGATGTTTCATAAAAAAAAACTGAGAATAAGCATTTTGTTTTCCTGTTGCAAAGAATTGTTGCAGACTTACCATGAGGAGGCGTGAAAGGGTGGGCTGGTTCAGTGAGCACGCGCCTCAGGAATACACGCGCTTTGAAATGCCCCTACATCGTGAAATTCGTGTAACGAATGTCGAGGAAACGTTGCGCCTCAGGAATACACGCCCGACAAAATGCCCCTACAGCGTGAAATTCGCGCAACGAATGTCGATGAAGCGTGAATGTCGACGCAACGTGTAATCACGAAAAGGTGGCCACGAAACGTGTTTTCGCGAAACGCAGGGTGAATAAGGACGTCAGTATTCTACCTGCAGTTGTGACATAATTTCAGGCAGATAATGGCAGGCGACTGTCGGTAAGATTGCAGGAAAATTATTCTCCCGGCTGCCAGGAGATAGGCACTCCCTATAGTTCTAGACGTTATCCGGAAGAGTATACCCGTAGAAGAACAGACAATGATCCCCAAATAGGGTACAGCGCACTTACGTTGAAAATACCGGACTTGAAAAATGTAATCCGAGGTAGATGTCGACACGTGCACTGCAGACCAACCACACAAACACAAGAACTTGAAGGAAGTGATCCGTGAAGATTCAACCCGATGTAGCACGCGCTGCCGTTTGCCGAAGCGAACACTAAACGGTTCACAAAAATGTCTTGCGCTTCTTTGAAGAAATCGATACGGGTAAGACTTTTCGAGCGAGATACCATTTACCGCAGAAGCGAAATGCAGAGCAGGCCCGCAGGCCGCATCACACGCGTAACTAGGTCCGGTCTTCGCAGGCATTCTGGGTTTGTCAACTGCTAATGCGCCCTCCGTCAAACCACGTGATCACGCTTCTGCCGTTTCCCGCGCCCAGAGAGCGGATTCAAACGATAAGAGAGAGAAAACGAGCGAAGGAGTAGAACGAAGCAGGCCAGAACAGGGGTGCGCTTACAAAGGCTAATCTTCTGGGGCATCTCAACAATGAACACAGCCATACGATTTGTCACTTGTACCCAAAGTTGATAGTGCAGTGGATGTTATGCGTGGCCTTGGGCTGGCAGGTTCCGTGCTCTGCCTTATCACCAGCTTCGAGACTGTAGTCACGTGACCCTAACCGGAGACACGATTGGCCTGACACACACATAGCGTCTACCCTGCTGTCAATACCGATTGAACGAGACAGCTCTTTGAAGGCCAGCTTTTGAACTTCTAAAGAAGCTGTCGAGCCCAAAAGTTATTCTAAACGGGGTAAGTTTGAAGACACTGTGTTTTTGCGTGGTACAGCCCCCATTAATATTTAGAATAAAGAACTTAGCGCTACTTTTTTGCGCACGATGTCCACAAATAAATAAATAAATATATATCTACTTTTATCAATAAATTTAAAAATATTTGTACACTGTTAGGTTCGCGTTTTTAAACTTGAAAGTTTTTCACGAACGAGTAACACATAAAAGACACCACGGACAGCAGATCGTCCGACTTTCAACACACGATGAATCGCTGACGCTCGCAGACAGAAGGTTGCGATGCTGCGCGGACGGTTTTTGAAAGATGCTGCGTAGGGTATACGCCGGGCGCAACGGCTTCACGACCGTTCGAAGGGCAGAGGATTCGCGACGACAAAGTGGCGTCTTGCAACTTCAGTGAGCTAACGGGGCTCGAGAGTTGCACGCTCCCATTTCCGCAGCGCGAGCGCGGCCGGCCACATCGAGGCGCAGTATGTTCTCACGTCACGATTGCTACGTCGTTGCTCTGCCTACACTGATGAGATCAGCACTGACAGTCGAAGCAGCCCTCTCGAGACTTCACTCGAGTCCAATAGACGACTTTCTAGCGCTATAGACTCTCGTAAAACTGAGAGTAGAAGTCACCTCGGTTGCGGCGTAAGCGGCGGCTTTATGTTTGTAGACGCGTGCGTCGACAATGACAAAATAGGCACAGAAACATCAAATATAAAAAATAGAGCACGCAGAAAGAAATACAAACATGGCAGGGGCGCGGGCGAAGTAGAAGACGTTAACGCTACGTAATTGTGAAGAATCGTGTGTATCAGGCACGTGAATTAAGAAAGACGAGACCGTTTGAAGTAAAAAACAGCGTTATATTAGAAAACAATATGCCAAGATGAAAACACCCTAATTAAATTTACACACAAAAAGCTACGAATGGTATGACTTTGGGGAAATCGTTACAGGAACGCACGTCCGACAGATTGTTCTCGCAATGTCGGCACACTGCTTCAATGCTTCTCACTAAGGGCAACCGGAAAGTTCGCTGTAACACCTTAACGCTTTCTTGTTTCGTGGCGCTGGGTCTTGGGAGGTTTTGTGCGCTGGAGCGGCGACAAAGAACGTACCGGCAAGCCCAGGGTTCAGCTTGAAGCCGGTGGGTCGGCGGCGGCGTTGGCACGGCGTTGGCACGGCGTCGGCGTCTGGGGTGGCGTGTTGGAATGGACTGGGCCGCTGTGGTCTTGACGCGTGCTCCGCAACACGTGCACCTGCTTTCAACTGGGGTGAAGGCTTCGTGGGAGCTGGAGGTCAGGCCAGGTGGAAGCCTTGAAGAACCCGGGTCTGGACGCCCGGCGGTTCCCTTCCACACGCTGGTCTGCCCGCTCGAACACACTCCATTTTCTGTTCTCCGCCTTCCTTCTCTTTTTTTCTTTCTCGATGCAGGGCGCGTGGCACGCGCCACGAGGATGACGCGCGCGCACACACACACAGTTCGTCGCGTGCACAACGCGGCAGGAAGATGACCCGGCACGCGCACATACACACCGTCGAAATCCGCGCACGTTACAGTAATACATATACATACAAAATACACTGAAAAAGACAAAAATAATTAAATCTAAAAAACGCAATCAAGTTGTCAACGCCGAGGTAAGGCAATGCGAAGGGAGAGCAGCCGGCGAAAAAAACTGCAATAGTCCTATAGGCAGCTAAGGATTTATTTGTGATCGCGGTTACAAAGCACCGGCGACGCATGAAGTTGGCTAAATAAAATTCTCTCCCCGAGCGAGCGCATGAATGACTTCTTTCCACTTCCCTACCTCTGCAATGCAAAAAAGAGGGTCGCGGGTCTATAGCCTAGGCGACACAAATATCGATAAGCGATTGGCTATGGCTGTAGAATATTGACCAGCTTATACCAAGACATCACCAATGTTGGAAAACTCTAGGCTTTGACAGTTTAATATTAACCAGCTTAAGCCAGCGTATATTCAATATCGGAAAGCCATTGGCTCTGACAGTCCAATATTGTACAGGCTATGCCGGCGTATATCCAATATTGGAAAGCTATTGGCTTTGACAGTCCAATATTGGACAGCTTATGCCGACGTATATCCAATATTGGAAAGCTATTGGCTTTGACAGTCCAATATTGGACAGCTTATGCCGGCGTATATCCAATATTGGATAGCTATTGGCTTTGACAGTCCAATATTGGACAGCTTATGCCGGCGTATATCCAATATTGGAAAGCTATTGGCTTTGACAGTCCAATATTGTACAGGTTATGCCGGCGTATATCCAATATTGGAAAGCTATTGGCTTTGACAGTCCAATGTTGACCAGCCTATGCCAACGTATCACCAATATTGGAAAACCATTGGCTTTGGTAGTCCAATATTGTCCAATGTGATTCCAATATTGGAAAACATATGGCTCTGTTGGGCCATTGTTGGGCCATTCTTTGCCACTTCAAACCCAATGTTGGCCCAATACTGTGTGCTGCCTGGGACTTCATGTGTGAATTGAATTGATGATTCAACGCTGTTTAAAGCTAAATGAAAGTCAGCAACATGGTCCTTGTTTAAAATTACAAAGGTGTCGTCCACGTAACGTTTGTAAAACCCTATCGGGTGCGCATTCTGTTCAAGGACAGTTTCCTCCACATACTCCATAACAAGATTTGCCATTGTAACAGAAATTGGGCTACCCATTGGACATCCTTCAATTTGGTGATAGATTTGTCCGCGAAACGTAAAATGTGACTGTTTAAGACAAAAACGCAGCAAAATTACAATGTCATCCACCGTTAGCGATGTGCGTGAGGGGAGGCTGTCATCCTTACGTAAGCGTGTTTCGGCTATCTCGACAGCCCGAGAGGTGGGGACATTCGTAAACAAGGACACAACATCAAATGAAACCATTATGTCGTCTTCGTCTAGGACGTGATCCCGAACCAGGCCCACGAATTCTTGGGAATTCCGTACTGTTAAACCATTTTTTCCTGTGACCGGAGTGATGAGTTCGACCAGATATTTTGACAGATTGTACGTCGGAGACCCAATGAACGAAACAATAGGACGCAACGGGCACTCGGGTTTGTGAATTTTGGGGAGTCCATACAATTTAGGTGTAGATCCGTCAGAAGAAAAAAGACGACGGTACGTGGCATCGTCTAGGCGTTTCTTCTTTTTTAGATCGCGGAGGTGATCAACAAGGGATCTCTCAGATTTAGGAGTGGGGTCCCGTGGTAACGTCACAAAATGCGCTGTGTCGTCAAGAACCGCCTGCATTTTTTCATAGTAAATTTCTTTATCAAGTATTACAGTGCCTTTCCCCTTATCAGCTGTAAGAATAATAATTGATTGATCCGATTTAAGATCCCGTAGTGCCGACTGCTCCACCTTGCTCAGATTCGATGGCGTTACTTTAGCATTGTTAAGCATAGTTGATATGCGGCTGCGGGCCAGATTAATCCCGGTCGTATCCTGTAGGTGGCGAAGTGCCTCCTCAATTTCGATTATTGTCCTTGTTTACGAATGTCCCCACCTCTCGGGCTGTCGAGATAGCCGAAACACGCTTACGTAAGGATGACAGCCTCCCCTCACGCACATCGCTAACGGTGGATGACATTGTAATTTTGCTGCGTTTTTGTCTTAAACAGTCACATTTTACGTTTCGCGGACAAATCTATCACCAAATTGAAGGATGTCCAATGGGTAGCCCAATTTCTGTTACAATGGCAAATCTTGTTATGGAGTATGTGGAGGAAACTGTCCTTGAACAGAATGCGCACCCGATAGGGTTTTACAAACGTTACGTGGACGACACCTTTGTAATTTTAAACAAGGACCATGTTGCTGACTTTCATTTAGCTTTAAACAGCGTTGAATCATCAATTCAATTCACACATGAAGTTGAACAGAACTGTGCGCTGCCTTTTCTGGATGTTAATGTGTTCCGAAATAGTACTGGTCGCTTAGATACAACAGTGTACCGCAAAGCTTGCGATACAGGCAATCTCTTAAACTTTAGCTCGCATCATTCTGTCGAACATAAAAGGGCTGTCGTAAAAACCCTTCTACATCGGTCCGAACGCATTTCTTCTAATCCTCAATTGCGCGCATCTGAGGATGCTGTTATTGTTGACCTGTTGATGAAGCGGAATTATCCTAAACGTTTTATTGAGAACACGCGCAAGCAGATGGGCCAAAGAAGAAGCCAGGATAATGGAAGACTTAGGACAGGGCAAGTAACAATACCCTATTTGAAAGGTGTTTCCGAGTCTATTCGCAGGGCCCTCGCCCCTTTGAATATCCGCACAGCGTTCAAACCCCATCGCAAACTTCGTGACCTCATTTCGAAACCTAAAGATTACACCCCCCCAGAGTCCCAGTGCGGCGTTGTGTATAAACTGAACTGTCTAGACTGTGACGCATCCTACATTGGGGAGACAGGCCGGAAGCGCTGCACCCGCCTAAAAGAACACAAAAGGGACGTGGCGAAGGCCACGCATGCTACAAGAGCGAAGACCGAACTCGTAGACCATTGTTGGAATACGGGTCACAGTTTCGACTTTGAGAATGCGTCCACTCTGGCGCGTGAACAAAGGTGGGGTCCACGCAGGTTCGTCGAATCATGGTTCATCCGAAGTGACTCATCGGCTTGCAACTCCAACCGCGGCCCCCTCCCCGATGTGTACGCGGATTTGCTTAAATAGGACTGTCGAAGTGTTTTCTCTCATTCCTGCTTGAAGGTTTCACTGATGATGTCTCCCGCATGGGAGACGAAACGTTTGATTAAATTGTTTATTTTGTTATGTCAAGTCGGCGCAGTTATTTTGATCATTATGAGTCCCGGCTTTTGGAATATTTTTGCACAGAAAATGTAACGTGAAAGTAATTTGTAACGTAACGAGAAAAGTAATTCGTTACTTTTCAGCGGAAGTAATTTGTAACGGAAATTCATTACATTTGAGGCTCGGTAATTTGTATTTGTAATCCATCACATTTTTCGAGTAACGAGCACAAGTCTGGCTAGCGCCGACCACAGCAGGCGGCCGCTGCGAAGCCGTCGGACTACATAGAGCCATTTACTGGAAATTCCAAGTTACGTCACACGAGTCAAATCCCCCCACTGTAAAAGGAAACGTTCAGGAAAGCATATGAATGTGGTTTCTAATGCTTTGAACTGCCACAAAACGCTGCAGACAATATCGGAACGAAGGTGGTGGATTTCGACAGGCAAGACAACACTCCTAGAAACAGCAAGTTTATGTCATTGTCCGCCTAAGAGGGTTTTGAGAAAAAAAAAAAGTACTAAGGCTAATTTTGTTCATAAAGTTTCAAGACCAATAAGAACAGTACATAGTATTGTAATATTATCCTTCACTCTATTTGAAATGGAGAGGGTTTCGGCGGCTTTGACAATTCCTAATAAAAGTTTTCTTATTTTAGATTTGGCAACTGTGGCAATGGGTAAACGGAAGGGCCTATTCAATTGTCGTTGTTCTTGGTATTTCGATAATGGCTGGTCATATTGTGGAAGCAACAGGAAAGACTAGTTTTATAGTGCACTCCGCAGGCTGCAAGCAACGCTTGAATTTAAAGTGACAAGGTGCGTGATTTGCGTGCTTTCTATGACCGTATAAGGAAACTTACCAGGATCATTACGCTTTGTTTGTGGGACACAAGAAAATAACAATTTACCGTTAAAATGGTTATCTACTCAAGGCTCTTGAATGCACGGTTGATTTAGATCAAACAAAAAGCTGTGAGAAATGTTGCACCATACGAAGTGTTTCTGAACCAAGCCGAATTTTTAGCACCAGTACTGATAGTGACGAAATTATTCGAAAACTCGAGAACTAGGAATCCCAAAGTTTAATCAAAATTTTCGTATAATCATTATTCGATATTAAAAATTTATACTGAAATATTTGCCCACTCCTACTTAACAGCTTCTTTGCTGTGCTGCCTCACTCTTTGCTTTCAAGGGCTGCACGGGTCACGCACCTTGTGCATTGGATAATCCGCACCAGATGCACCGTCTTTGCAGTGTTCCTTCCCTACAGCATAACATAAACTTACCACTAGATGTCCGGAGTCACAGTTGGATATCCGCCGCGCCATGACGAACACGCGAATATGATATAACAACTGTATAAAAATAAGCGAATGAACAGCTCTGCCGTCCGTTGTCCCGCGCTCACTGTGACGTAATGGTGGATAGTAAGCAGACATTGCCAGTAGGGTGAAAAATATCTCGATTAATAAAACACAACATAATTATGTTTAAATCGAAATTTAAGATATCAGATCTAATCTTTATTAAATATATGTTCGCCTTAATATGTTTATTAGATATAAATGATCAGTTATCGTATGTTTTAAAGAGACACTGACAGGGTATTTATGGTGGCCAAAGTTTTTGTTTGTACGTGACATACGAGACCCCAACTATCCAGAAAAATATTTGTGGCTCCAATTTTGTATTGGTTCTAACCGAAAACCGCCGATCGAGAACTGGCCTGTTTGAGTCGCGCTCACTCTCTTCTCGGTGGTCACTTGCCGTTGTCTATGGTCTAGACACAACCACAAAATATAATCAAAGTCGATCATTGAAAGGCCAAACTTAATATTAAAACAGAAAATAAATATGATAAGCACCCATTTTTTGTGGCTTCTAAAGAGCCGAAACTATGTTGATTGAAGAAAAAAAAGATTGCACAGCCACGTGACTTCCGCCAATTCTTTCCTCCTCTATATTTCCTCGTGCTCCCAGTCCAGTTTCGGTTTCGGTTCCCAGCAGTTGCGTTTTTTTTTTACTTTATTAAAAATGTACGTGACGCTTTAGTAAAATATTTATTTGTAGGTTCTGACACTATAACAAATCGTCTGGCAAAAAAGAAGTTTTCTTTTGGTTGTTAGTGTTTTTTTTAAGAATCTTAAATTCCATAAAAACGGACCGCAAAGGTGATCTATAGTAAATTTAGATTTGCGGTTAATCATAACTTAATAAAAGATTCTACAAAGTTCCCCTCCCCCCCCCCCCCTCAAAGAACAACAAGAACAACAACAACAACAAAACATAATGCAGGTGTTTTTTACTACTAGAAGCAAACCACGAATCGCCAAACGCTTATTCTCCGCCCAAATGTAGCACTAGTGGTCGGAACCAGGTGCAAAAGCTTAAGAACTACAAAACTATCTAATTCAAAAGTTATAAGGAATTTTCTGAAATTTTCAACAGAAAAATGGCAGCCAACGGTGGTCTCGAATACATGAAGCTGAACTGCGCCAGTTATCGAGAAGGGGCCCCATTTTCCCGTTGAAATTTTCTAAAATTCACATAACTTTTGACTGAGAGGACGGTTAGTTTTGTAGCTGTGGCATTTGGATTGAACCGCAAGCGTTACTTTTCATAAGATAATGAATGTTCAATAATTCCTATTTATTGGCGCTTTAAAAACAGTTTAATTTTTTTATCTGGGGGGGGGGGGGGGATAGGCTGTAAGTGTATGATATAAACCACGTGCACTTTTTTGATATAGAGCAAACGTAGTTGTACTTCAAATTTTGTTGAATGTATTGCAATTTTTCCAATGCAATACTTTCTCACCAAAATGGGATCCACTTGAGATAGTTATACAAATATTGGAAAAGGAGCCTTCGAACTTTCCCAAAAACAAGGTGTTGCGCTGCTGCGCGGTGGAATGCGGGCATGTTCAATTGCCGCTCTGTCGTCGCCGGTTGTTCTTCGCCCTGGGTTTCCGCAATAGCGGTGCATTGGTTGTGATGTGTGTGTGTAGTCTACACGAGTGATATGGATGTGGTTCTTTCCACGTGTGATATGAATAACCGTATCAAAGAACTTGGATGTACTCTGACAGGCGGAGTACAGAAAAAGGTGTAAAACAAATACAGGAAAATACGTTGGTGGATTATCAGGGAATGCGTTAGCATGGCTCTTGGAAAACGCCACACTAGTCCCCCTTTGGGAAACTCTAACATGGACCCCATAACGAGGCCAAAAAGAGGCAGAAAAAATAGAGGAAGCAAAAGCTTGTTTTTTTTTAAGTATTGTTGATGCAAAAGAGAAAGCCAAGAGAGAAAAATGAAGGGGACAGCGTTAGCGTTGCCCAAAAGGAGACGTGTGTGGCGTTTGCAAATCGTCATGCTAACGAATTCTCTACGAATACACCTATGAATCTACCTGTAATTTTTATCTTCCCCGTGACAATAGATCGCGTTTTTAAGTGATGATTATTTGAGGTGAGCCATAGATAAGTGATTTAACGAGAACTATCGAACGGCGTGAACTACAAATTTCAATGAATGCTGTCTCGGACACATTTTTTAGGGAAAATATTGATATAAATAAAGCCATAAGAATATAAATATAAGTTAAATGAATTTGGTTTTTCTTCTTCACCTAGCTGGTCACTTCTAAGTGAGTGTTAATTAAATTCACTTTATGGAGTGCCTCAATGGTGCTGAGATGGCGCAGCCAGCGAGCGACATTAAAGAGGAAAATTAGTCGAGTGTTTTAGACAGCGGGAGTTTAGTCTGCCAATGCACCAATGTAGATGAGAAATTTATCCAGTGCAGTGCGACTGCTTGCTTGGCTTTTTAACATGCATCACGCAGTAGCACGGTGTAGAATAAAATTTTGAATTATTTTAATCGTAATATTATTTATAATTTATATCAAACCAGTTTTACTATTATAATTTAAAGCAAAACTTTCCGGCAAATATAACCCCGAAAAATAACTTTTATCATTTATCAATCCCATTATGACTTTTTAGTGCGAATTTGTTCATACATCTATATCAAATAATCATCACGGAAGGAATAGTTATGTCAGGCTAAATAGGAAGAAAAATCCGTGGTGTTCTTTTTTTGCGTTGAGTTTAGAATCTACCTTCCACTTTGTTCGTCAGTTACTAAAAGCAAATCAGAATGCGAAAGAAAGAAACGCAAATTATGCAGAAAAGTAATGTCCTATTGAACGCAACTAAGAAAGAGAAAGGAAAAGGAGCTTTATAATAAGCTAAACAGGTCCGTTTTTATTTATTTGCTGAATTTATATAAAAAATGTCGTTCAATTTACTACTTCAAAAATTACTGTAATTCATTCTTCCGGCTTATCAATAATGATCTGAATGATTGGTACACTAATCTGCCATGTCTAAAATAAAAAAAAAAATTGTGAAGGAGTGTCCCTATAATAAGCTATAGTGATTTATATATAAATAATGTTAAATAAATCCAATTATTCTGATTTAAAACAAACTAATCTAAATTGAATAAAACTAATCTCATTTAAATTAAACATATTATTTTAAATAAAATAAATTATATATATTTGATGTTAAAACGATCATGAATTGGTTTTCACCCTGCCCAGTAATGATACACGTCTGCACGCAGGTACGAAAACACTTAAGCACACAGCCCTTGATGTGCTTCCTCATGTCTCATAAGTAGAGGAAAAAACAGAGGCCAGTGTACGAGGCGCACGCCTGGTGGGGCTCTTGAAAACAAATGACAACGCCGCACTGAAACTGTATTGAAATAAGCTATCGAAAGAAATGGTTTTGTTCTAACACGTGCTGGCTGCACGTGAATCGTCCATTCATACAATAATGTTTGCCGGTACTTCTAAAAAAGGCAGAGCCTTACATAAAAAGAAAAAAAAAAAGAAATGTTTAAGGGGTTTTGAACACTGTCACAGTTGTTGCTGATTGCACCTTTTGATTGTGTAAGAACTACCCTCGTCCGTTTCTGAGGTCAATGCGCACCACAGTCATGCGACTAGTATAAAAGAGAAATGTTAACATCTCCAACACGCTGCATTTGGCACGCTCCAACGGAGGGCCAAGGATTAGTTTAGACGACATGAGGACTTTTTAAGTGTCTCCGAATTACGCCCCTTTCACGCTGCGCGATTCTGATTGGGATTTTTTAACTCGTGCTGCAGAAAGCCAGTGGGCACCGCACGCAATCTAACTGCCGTTCAAGATTAATTTTTTTGCCACACGAGTGAAGTTCCAAGCGAAACTCGCAAGCAGCATCGCACCTTATGAAACGGACATTAAAACCTGATTCATATGGTGCGATTTCGCTAGCGATTTCTCAGCTGCAGCGTTGAGCACAGCAGCTCCCACGACGTTGTTTTTTTTTTTTTTTTTAAACACGATAGCATTCTTTCGCTACTTCAGCTGGTTTTTGCTCTACCGAAGGTCGCCTTGAATGCCCAGTGCGAATGCGTGGAGCGCGTATGTGCCACGCATACGCACGGCGCCGCTCGTATGCAGGACGGCAGTACACACTCCTTCCCATTTGCACCCTTCTCGAAGGACCTGGCGTCCTTGACGTCCTCCTCAACGTCGTTCTAGAGGACTCCTTGAGGCAGTCCTAGAAGTCTTACTAACGTCGTCATTGACGTCGTCTTTTGGAAAGTCGTCCTCGATGTCGTTCTAGACGTCGTTCTTGCGGTCGGCCTAAAGGTCGTCGTTGAAATAGCCCTAGAGGTTGTTCTAAAGGCCCGTTCTTGACGTCTTATTTGACGCCGTCTTCTCGAATGTCGTTCTAGACGCCATCCTTAAGATCGTCCTAAAGGTCATCCTAGAGGTCGTCCTAAATTTCGTCCTTGAAGTCGTCCTTGAGATCGCCCTAAACGTCGTCCTACAGGCCGTCCTAGACGTTGCCTTTGACGTTGACCTCTAGGGCGTTGACATCTATGCCGTCCTAGCAAGTGGACAAACCCGCGCCGTGCATACACGGAGCTGCAGTACGCTCACATTCACATTGGCGTCTAAGCTACGACACAATCACTCAAGTCTGCGGCGCAAGCAGATACATCGACGCGGCGATTACGCGGAGTGGCAGTACGCACACAATTACATTTGCGCCCAAGCTACGAAGCAATGATCGGTTTGATTTGAGCTAGTGGGTGTAACAAGCGCGTCAAGCACGCCATGCACGCAGACACACTTGCTGTCTACTCAAAAAACAAAACCACTCCCAAAGATCTCCGTGTATGACTGAAACCACCATCAGATTCTTTTAACCACATTGAGCATAAGCAATGGAATGAAGTCACTCTTGAGGCCTTACTAAAACTAGTCGGAATCACAGAACAACACCACAGAAGGAAGGCGGCCGGGCTATCACATACAGAATTCAAGGTCAGAAACGACGGGTCAGTAAGCTGCAAGGTAAACGTCGAGATAGATCTATACGAGCAGAAAAGACGCAACGAGCTGTGGATAACGAAAAAGAGAAAACTCGAGCGTGACAAACTGTCTGAAGCATGTCCCCAACCGACGTTCATGAGAGTAATAATTCGATAACAGCCAAAGCAACTATCCATGCCCACTCTCCACCGCCAAGTCCTACACGGGTCGCAGACACAGAACCGCCGCTGGCTTCAAACAACTCCGCAGCTTTAGACACGATTGGCTGATGGCCGCACGTTGCAGAGCGTTCCTGGGGACACTGCAAAAGAACACCGGACAAAGGCAACATAGTAAAATTATCGGACGCAGTGTTGAGGCGGGAAGAAACCAACATCATTTCTAAAGGATTAACCTTCTGCCCCAAAGTGTCCAGTATAACGAGTTCCAAGTGTACCAAGATTTAGACATATTTTCACGAAAAATGAGGCTCCGCGAGTACTTTTACGACCGCGAACCGAATCCTAGCCAGTCAATTCTGACCAACCCAGAAAAGAAATGGACGCGTAATCCAGGAAGAGATAAGTATCTCGACATCTACATTGATATCGCGCAACGCGGAATTCATTCCGCCGTGAAGAGGCAAAGACCGACTAAATATGACATTTCTCGGTCAGAGAATGAGTGCCTGAAAAGACTCAGTGCCAGGGCAAATTTAATTCTTAAATCTGTAGACAACGGTGGCTCTATAGTTGTTATGAACAGACAAGATTATCTTGACGAGCGTTTTCGGCAAGTGAATGACGCATCATTATACCTTGAACTACCGACAGACCCCACACATTGTTTCGAAACGGCCATCATAAAGAAATTAGTAAATCTAAAGAAAACTGGCAAAATAACCAAGGAGGTTCTTAACACCATAATACCGTCCCATTCCAAACCCGGTCGCTTTTACGTCCTTCCTAAAATACACAAGATCAACAACCCCGGGCGACCCATAGTGTCAGGAATAGGTACAGTCACTGGACGCATCTCGAGTCTTGTCGATACACTGATCAAGGGCATTCCTCCAACCTTCCTATCGTTTGTTAAAGACAACAGCCACTTCCTGCAGGAAATTGCCACACTATACATTCCGGATAACGATTCTCTCGTAACCCTTGATGTGGCTTCCCTGTGTACCAATATACCCCACAGAGACGGAATTGCGGCAGTGATCGAAGGGTATGAACACGGTTATCACACACTTGACATCAAGGGGGACGTCCTTTCGATTCTGATGAAACTGGTTTTGAAGAACCATCACTTTGAATTTGAGAATAGGCACTTCCTGCAGACCAACGGAACCGCCATGGAAACTAAGATGACTCCAAATTACGCTAACATATTTATGTCACAACTGGAAACCACATTTCTCGCCGAACGCCCCACTCAATCGCTGTTATTGACGACATATTCATGATCAGGGCCGGTACTGAAGACGAACTCATGAAATTCAACGCCACCTTCAATTTAGCTCACCCATCGACAAAAATTTACCCGCTGCGTATCACAAAAGCACATAAACTTCCTAGATGTAACTGTGGAAATCGCTAATAACAAATTAAGTACGAAACGTTACAGAAAACCTACCGATAGACAACAATACCTCCATTTCAGCAGCTGCCATCCTCGACACTTAAAGACTACGAGGGGTGTTCATAAAGTTCGTAATATCGGCACAAAGAATTGAAAAAAAATGGAACAAAACAGGCAACAACATGAGCGCGCGTCCCTCTAGTTTCCGCACAGTATAAACATCGCAAGCTATAGAAGCTCGGAACGCCGCTAGGGAGTCGAAACAAAAATGGCACCGCCCGTCGGTACCAAGCACATGCAGTGATCCGTTTTCTCCGTTTGAAGGGAAGCAATGCCAAGGATATTCATTCCAATCTGGGAGCGTTGTTCGGGGACAACGCCCCAGTTTATGACACTTTGGTTAAATGGCGGAGACGCTTCCAGTGTGGTCAAATAAGAGGAAAGCATTTCAAAGACGGCGACAAAGTGATTGCTGAAGTGGAGCGACTCCTGAACCCTCAAAACGAGGAGTTCAATAACAATAGCCTCCGGCATGTGGTGCATCGCTAGAAAAAGTGGGTAACTTTTGGTAGCGAATATATAGAGAAAGTCTCAACTCCTACTCGAGTTTGATTGCTGAATCTCTATTCCTTCGTGGCAATAATACTTACTTTATGAACGCCCCTCGTAGTCTACCCTACTCTCAGGCGCACATATTTAAGCGCATATGCTCAAATAGCAACGACTTTGAACAAAACGCTCAGGAACTCAAACGCGTACTAACCCAGCAAAGGCATCCAGCAAACTTAATCGATGACGCTATAGGCAAGGCGAGAAACCTCAAACGCTCAGATATCATTGGCAACCGAGCAGAGCGTCCTCAAGAAGGCAGACAGTCTAACCACAATTTAACGTATACGGGAAATCTTCCAAACATCAACAACATACTGAGCAAAAATTATAATCTTCTGCCGCAGAGCGACCGCCTCAAAGAAATCTTTCAAGCCACTCATGGAGTCGTCTTTCGACGCGGAAGGAATCTCCGGGACGTCTTAGTAAAATCAAAAGCTACCACTCCCGCAAGCCTAGGTTGGCGACCGTGCCGAAAGCCAAGGTTCTTTGTCTCTGACATATGCAAGCACATGTCAGAGACAAAGAACGCCACGAGCACAAATTCAGAGTTTACGTGGAGCATAAGGGGTAGCAATGATTGCGGCACGTCAAACGTGATTTATCTCCTGCACTGCAATGTCTGTAGAAAACAGTACGTCGGACAGACTAATCTGGCTTTCAGACTACGCTTTAACAACCAAAAATGTCACGCACAAACACTCCCCGAACTTCCACTCTCAAAGCACCAATCTCTTCCTAATCACTCAATCGAGCACATTTCTGTTGTAATTTTGGAATCAAGCTTCAGCACAAAAATTGAAAGAGAAAAAAAAAGAATTGTATTTTGGCTACAAGTTTACTACTTTCAACCATGGCATTAATGAAAGTCCGGGAAGGATGTTTAGTATGCAGCTGGCTCCTGGTCTTCTCCGCACCTTGAGCTTCTCGAAATCCTCACGCTGAAGACACTAGGAGATCTTCAAATTTAACAATCGATATTTAAACCACATTCTAATACGTTTAAGTACGAAGAGAACCTCCAAAACGGATAAGTGCGGCTCAAGCCGTTCATCTCAAGTAGGCATAGACCGTTACATCCTACCACTCCTTACTCAAAGAAAAATTCCCCAAACTTTTAATCCACCTCAAACTTCAACCTTCTAGCACAAAGGAATGCCTCGGGATTCGGTCACGTCGGAGGTCACATATAACCTATATCTGCTTTGAAGACGAGCCACCCCTTCCTAACCAGAAACTTACGAACACAGTTTTTTTCGATTTTTTTTTGCTTAAAAGCTTTTCACTTTTTTTATTTATTTATTTTTTTTGTAAAAAAACGTTAATTTTCTATTTAATTAATTTTTTTTCGCACTTTTTGCGGATATTTTGTTGTGCGAGCGTGGATAATCTCCCCACAACAGTTTCTTTTCCCAGGCGCCTTTTTTATTTTTACTTTTATTTCTAGCTATTTTGTTTGCTTTTGTTGTTCAGCACTCGCAAGCTTTGGCTCCCCATCCCCTCTTTGTGAATACTATCTGATTTGAAAATGTTATTTCCATCTCCTATTGCTCTTTACCCCCTCTAATTTCTTCTTAGGGGTATATAAACATTCCCGGGCTGTAGACTCGTTACCTCAATAAGAGGGGTCCATAATCGAAACGTCGCAAAAAACTTCGTTAGTAACTCCGACAGTACGCATTTTTGACTTAACTTTTCCCCGTCTATTGCTTTATATTTACCCTACTTCACCTATATATATATATACTGTCTATATATATATATATAACTTTCTCAGATTATTTAACACGGTATATTGCAAAATTGGAATACCTCAAGAGAGGAACAGGAGAAGGAGGGGAGGAGGAGGAGGAGCAAGGGGCGAGGGGAGGAGGAGGAGGGGCAAGGGGCGAGGGGAGGAGGAGGAGGGGCATATCCTCCCCTCAGTACCCTCTAATCCTCCTTCTGAAGATCTGCTCTCTAATTCGGCGTTGGAGGAAGCTGTAAACGTCTTTCATTTTTTATTCAAACAATTTCCACATCATCACAGTGACGCCCCTGGGGCACTTAAGTTGTTTTTTTCTCACAAAAAAAAAACAAAAAAAACAGACCGCCGATATATTAACCTATTTTGGAATGTTCACTTAACGCTACCCCGAACATATTCACGCCACAACAATATCAAATTTGACAAACACGCAAAGCTCAAAACCCTTCCTGAACAAGCTTTACGTTTAAGCTATGATAAAAATAATCAAGCTTTTTTACTAGTGGATCCAATGAAGTGTTTCCATCATACGCTAAAATACAATAAAATACCCTTATTGGGGTACAATAACTGTTTGGATCCCAATACAACATAGCACTTAATGTATCCCAATTGCAATAAACTATATTGTATTTGTTTTAGAATTTCCATAATACGATATCTAATTGAAATTTTTCAATAGGGAGGGCGAGACTGACTGGGCAAAGTTGTTTGGGCACCCTCATCTTTTACACACGAAGTGAGAGTAATCTTCAATATTCTAGACGTACTGAGAAACGTTCATTTTTGGTGTTGCACGACGAATGTTTATAAACTTTCACAACGCATTCATTAGCGTGCCTCACCAACGACTACTCGTAAAACTTTCTCTTCTCCAGATTGGCCCCTTAGTCGTATGATGGATAGCCTCGTTTCTAACAACAAGCAGACATCAGTCAGTCGCAGTGAATAGTTCTTCATCTAACTGAGTTCAGGAAACTTCAAGTGCCCCCAAAGGCAGCGTTCTTACTACTCGACTATTCGCAGATGACTCTGTTATTTATGAAACAATTTTTGATACGGCTGACTATTACATCCTCCAAAATTACCTTGAGGCTATACTTCATGGTGCTCAGAATGGCAGAGGTCAGTTAACCCCGACAAATGGAAAAAAACGATCCTTACTATAAACTCGAACAAATCCTTCATGCAATATTCAACACTAACGCAGCAACTAGAATGTGTTCGATTATACAAATATTAGCGTGTCCATATTTTTGAGACATATGTAATCAACATATTGACAGCTTAATCACCAACACATTAAAATCGGTAGGTTTACTAAAGCAGAACCTGCATCCGGCCCTTACATCACCGAAAGTGCTAGCGTATGAAACGAAATCTTCCTAAACTAGAGTACGCAAGTGTCACATGGCGTCCACATCAAAATTATCTATCTTCTAAATTAGATTTTTTTCAAAACAAAGAAGCACGGTTGATATCAAACGACGTTTTGCCTCTAACCAGTGTCTCAGCTTTAAAAAAAAAAAAAAAAATCTGGGTCTTCCTTTAATATCCACCAGGCGCAAAAAAAAAATCGAATATGATTTTATTGTTACATTTACTACAGTAACTCATTCTCCAAAACCAGCTATTGCCATTTTGTACATTATATTTTCCCTAGAACCAATAATTCGTGTAAGGTACAGCAATTCCGGTCTCACATAAATTCCCTCCTGTTTTCTCACATCAAATTGTCTATTAAAGAATGGAATAACTCCCAAGACGAGAAAGTTTGTAACAGAAACGACGTTTAATGTAAAGAAACGTGCCAGCGTCTATGGCATTATTAATTCAAAGTAAAAAATTATTATAGTAAAAAGTGTCGGTCTGATTGAGCTTATTTGTTATGTAGCGCCTATGAGTAGAAAATTTAAGTGATCATGTTTTTTTGTTGTAACGAATGAGTTGACCGCCCGCCATCCTTACCCAATTCAACCTCAAAATACGCCCTTGAGGTATTTAAATTTAGAAGACTGCGATCGTGCAGAAATGACATTATAGTTCTATGCGGGTATTTTCAGTCGCTCGCTTTTGTTTATCTACGAATTATTCGGCACAATGTTTTATTCAAATACGCAAGTGTAACGTTAATGTTTAAAAAAGTGAAAGGAACGAATTCCTGTAACACGGTCAAAGTAACAAAAAAGTAACAGAAACGATTTCCTGTAGAACCACTGGAACCTCTAACGGTAACTCGTTTCAAGATTGAGAAGGTACGAGGAACGAGGTTTCGTTCTTTTTTTAGTGGAGGAGGCACAACTGTGAGACGGAGAGGTATGAAAACGCAATACAGAAAGCAGCACTTGTCCTGTGTTGCTTGTTTTTAACCCTCCGTCCGTGTATTTTCTCTCCAGACTTGTACGTAATTCGTTACAAGTAACGAAATTACTTGTAATCCCTTACATTTATCACTAATTTAGTAACGGAATAATTACATATTTTCTAGAGTAATCTTCAAGTAATTCCCTTACATTTTTTTACGTAACGAATTCCTTTTAATCCGTTACTTTTTTTTTTAGGGCCAACCCCACCCCCCCCCTTTATAGAAAAGGGTTGTTTTTATTTTGCTAAAGTCGAGCACAGTGACAATGTCACGCGAATCGACCAGCGCAGACGGAGGCTTGGCACTCTTCAGTTCCGCAAAGCCTTTTTTTGCGACGCCAAGCCCCTGGATCTATTTTTAGACCCTAACAAAAATGTCAAAAAATCCAAATAAACATTTCTACAAAAAAAAAAAGGGGGGGGGGCAAGTTATATCCGCTCTTCTTGGTCCCTTTGTTTTTTTCTTTGCAATCGAAGACGGAGATCGGAGGACACCAGGTGATTGTGTTCCTCTTCGAGAAGATCGAGGCGGTGAGTGCACCGACAAGAATTAACAAGGTCCATCTCGGTTATAGTACCTATGACTATTCTCATAATGTCACAACACGAGACAACGCGCCGTCTACCCTAAAATCCAATAAAAGAGATGTGATAATATGTGAAGGTGTTATTGCACACTTATCTTCTCTTAGAAAACAGGATGTATTCATCTCTGCTTCTTTTCACCTTATTTGACCCTGTTTTAAAAGCTACTTACTTTTTTGTAGTCCAACTTCTAGGGTTGGCCCACTTCACTTGTGAATTCTAGCCAGGTTATCTGCATCTCCGTCACACGTTTTGTGAGTCAGCTTTTTGCGAGCATTTCAAAAATGGTAACAGACTTCCTTTCTTCTTTTTCCTGTTGTTACCCCAGCAGGACGTATCTTATCTCAGGCAGATATTTCTACAAATAAAGCATGATGGTGGCTGACGTAGACTTGAGATTCTGGGCTTGAGGAAAGAGTGAAACTCGTGAGTGTGGCCATAGCGCGGCTTACTTAGTACTCTGCCCTTCGCTGCCCGTGGCATCAGCGGACGTCTATGCGTTTTTGAACGGCACCTTGAAAGGTACACAAGGCAAACGTGCGTTTACGTTTGCTTCTTCTAACCGACGTTCTAATTAATTGTTGTTATGAGTGTCCGTTTTCCGATGACTTATATTTATATGCTGGAAATTTTTTTTATTCACCAACGTCTCAACCGAGGCTCGACATGTTCAGAACCAAAGGAAGAAGAATATCGAGCCAAACCTAATTTATCATTGAATTATCACCTTACTGTTACAACTATGTTTTGCTATTGTCTGGTAATATATGCCGCTATAGTAAGATGGACATAAATCAATTCTTATTCTAGTTTTTGCTAGATGTATGATGGCTTCTACAGCTTCGCGATTTCGACAATGAAGAATTTTAGTAGATCTGTCCGATGACTCCGATAACGATATCCGATCTGCCGCCGTCTTTGCGCATTCATCGTATCGTTATCGGGGGCATCGGAGGTATCAGAACGATCTACTAAAACTCTCGAATATCAGGCGACGGCTGCAACGAGGAAGCTTTGCTCTATCTTCGAGGTAAATAGTACTCCCATTGCTTCGCTGAAAAAGCTCAATGCAGAGCACAAAAAAGTCTTGAGGCACAATATGCCACTCCCATCCAGTGCCTAAGTCGAAATGGTGTTCAACGTGCAGTCGACATATTGAGAAAGATATAACGAAAAATGTATGACGAGACTTTCGAGCGTCAGCTGTTACACTCTTAAAAAAAGGAGTAGTACTTTGTCCTTTTTGGGGACTAAATCGATGTCACTGAGAGTGATCCCCCCAAAACAGCAAAACCTCGGTTAAGTCCCTTCCTTTTCTCTTCGTCCCTTTCCATTGATCCCTTGAGGTCAAAGTTTTGATCCGTTAAAAAGAAGTGTTTTTGATCCCTACAGCAGGGCATCAGGAACTAAGTGTACCTCTTCAGGGGATTAATTATGGTTCATTAGCGCCGTCGTGTCTATAATTGAGGGAGTAACTTTGATCCCTTTGAGGATCAACAGTGGTGATTGGGGACTAACTTGCTTTTGATTGGGGACTAAATTTCTTCCCCTTTGGGATTAATTTTAACACTTAAAGAGATGATATTTATATTTACGGGGGAGTAACTTTCGTCCCTCTGAGGATGAATTTGGACACTCTTAGGGATGCATTTTACAGTAACGAGGGAGTAAATTTCGTCCCTTTGAGGATCAATTTTGACCCTTTAAAAATGAATTTTAGAGTAATGAGGCAGTAACCTTCGTCCTTTTGTGGACGAATTTTTACACTTTTAGAGATGAATTTGCTAGTAATGAGATCCTTCAGCTGTGAATAGGAGTGAAAGGTTTGCGGCAATGAACAGTTTCGTATACAGAAAAGGCAGATTGTGCAACTTGTTTGAAAAGGTATCTCTTCTAAGAAGTTGCACAAAGTGTCTTTACAAAACAGGGAGGTATTCAATACCGCACATCTTTCACTCCAATTCACAGCTAAAGGGTGGAAATATTGCAGTACATCTGAAATGTCGCACACCTTTATTTAGAAAAAAGCAAGCGTCCGAAGGTGCAGCCTACCAGCGAAAGAAAGCAGACGACACGAAGACGAAATCCGTTCGCAGCAAAATCACCGTCGTTATGCAGACGCATTTGTTTAAATTTAAGGTTTTGCTTTTATTGTCTGCATTTATTGTTTAACCAAAGGTGCATTTCAAAAAGATTATGTTCATTTTAATAAACCACCGTAGTCGCGAGCCTTCGCGATAAGGAGGTAGCGCCATCAATCAATAAGAACCGCCCGCCGTAGTCCCTGGCAAGTTTCTTGGCCCTATTTTTTACAGAAAGAGTGCTACGCTTTGTAATTTTACAAGAAAAAACCAACCTGTGAAATACACGTTTCACGAAACGTTTAGACTGCTACGTGAAGGCGACGGCTTTTATGGTACATTTTAGATAGAGCCTGGTGAAGACAAAACGCGATGTGACTAATCGTTGAGTTGCACGAATACCTGGATGAGCCAGCGAATGCAGTGAGTCATAAACAGGACGACGGAATTCGTTAGTGAGGAATGGTCGAGGCGTGCCTGTGGAGACGTCAGAGGTCACTACTTTGTTACATCCGGGAATTCGGACGTCTTCGAGTTTAAGGGCTGTACTTCCAGAGCGTAGATGTCGAAGTTCTTCATCGTGTTTTTTTTTTTGATTCGGCGAGGCGACGAAAATCGATGTGATGCAAGAGGTTTGTCTCCGCGGACTGTATACTGACACGGGATAAATCGTCGGCCGCTGGGTTTTTGGATGCCTTCATGTGTCGCACAACTGCCGTAAATTCTGCGATGAAAGCCATTTGTCTAATTTCACGTGGTGAATAACCATCTCTGCCAGATGTTAAAGCAAAAGTCAGAGGTTTGTGGTCGGTTAATATGTGAAAAATGCGACCCTCAAGAAAGTACCTAAAATGCTTGATGGCTAGGTAAATAGCTAGGAGCTCTCGCCCAAACGCGCTGTATTTCTGTTCGGTTGGACGCAATGTTTTTGAGAAAAACGAGAGGGGTTGCCAGTGTTGCCCAACCTGTTGCTGTAGGACCGCACCGACCCCTTCCTCGGACGCATCAGTCATGATGCGTGTTGGGGCATTAGGCACTGGGTGGTGGAGCATTGTAGCATTGGATAGATCAGTTTTGATAGTCTCAAATGCATGCGATCTGTCCTCTGTCCAAATTATCTCTTGTTTCGGATTGTGCTTTGAAGACAAGATATCGGCAAGCGGTTGGGTTGTTGTGGCGCATTGAGGGAGGAACCGTCTAAAGAAGTTGATCAGGCCGAGAAATGCTCGCAGCTGTTTGATGGTGGTTGGTCTCGGGAAATTGACAATCGCCTCAACCTTGTCAGGCAGCGGTTTTACTCCGGAACTACTAAGGTGGTGCCCCAAAAACGTTAATTCGGAGACGCCGAATGAGCATTTTGCAGGGTTAATGGCGAGACCATTGTCTGTTAAGAGTGTGAGAAGAAGGCGAAGATGCTCGATGTGTTCTTCTTGCGTCTTGATTGCTACTAGAAGGTCGTCTAAGTACGCAAAGCAAAAATCTAACCCCCGTGTGACTTGGTCAATAAAGCGCTGGAACGTCTGTGCTGCATTTTGGAGTCCAAACGGCATTCGAATGAACTCATACAAGCCGAAAGGTGTGATTATTGCTGTCTTTGTGATGTCATTGGGCTCCACAGGTATTTGATGATATGCCTTGATCAAATCGATTTTTGAGAAAATAGTTGTGCCATGTAGATTGTGGGAAAAATCTTGTATGTGAGGTATGGGATATTTATCGGCCGTTGTGACATTATTCAAAGCTCGATAGTCCCCGCATGGGCGCCAATCGCCGGGTGTGGCTTTAGGCACCATGTGTAGCGGCGAGGACCAATAGCTTTTCGATGGCCGTATAATTCCCAGCTCAAGCATATGGTCAAACTCCTGCCTCACAATTTTTAGTCGTTCTGGAGCTAGTCGACGAGCGCGAGCGTAGATCGGTGGTCCGGCTGTGACAATGTGATGAGTGATGTCATGCTTTAGAGGACGTATCACGTTGCATGGTCGAGTGAGGTCAGGAAATTTGTCTAGAAGTTTGTTGTAGATGTTTCTCGGAGGTGGTGCGAATACTGGGCGATGTAGTGTAGTGAATATTCCTGCTGCAGCGAGACGTGTCGTGGGGTCAAAGAGTTCTGAGTTTCGAATGTCCACCCAGAGTCCGAAGAATTACAGGAAATCTGCCCCCAAAATAGGGTGATTTACATCAGCCACAAGAAAAACCCATCGGAAAATGTGCGAAAACCCGAAATCAAGTGTAAGCGACTTCTGACCGTACGTGGTAATGCTGGATCCGTTTATTTCGTGAAGATTTGATGTGGTGTTTTTAGTCTTGCGTTCTGTTGGAGAAGGTGGTATCACGCTTACTTGTGCTCGAGTGTCAACCAAAAATTGTATCTTGGTGTGTTTTTCCACGATGAAAAAGAGGTGACCTGTGGGCCTGAGCACTTGACCGGTCACCATTAGTAAGTGCTGCGGGCGTTTTCCTTTTACCAACTGCAAGGAGGGGAGCAGTGGTGCGCTTGGGCTCCAAACTCTTTATGGTACCAGCAGAGTTGCTGTTCCCTCGATGGACAAGGAGAAGGAAGACGTTTTGCTCGGGGTGGTTCAGGCGCAGTGAGTAACGCTGTCTTATGGCAGCCACCTGGTCCACCAGCATCGCGACGTTTTCTTGTAGGTGTGTGAATTCTTCGGGAGTCGGACCCGAGGTGGAGAGCCGCGGCTGCTGCCAGTCGCTGGTGCATTGCACGACAGCTTGGATGTTGTGGGGCGCTGCATCAAGGAGCTTGTCGGCTAGTTCGGCAAGATCGTCGATGCAAATATTGCCAGAAGTGGTTAAAATCATGCGCACATTGGAGGGCAACCGCTGCAGAAAAAGTTGACGTAAGATCGAAGTGTCCATGGCCGAGGCCTGGCTTAACAGAAGTTGTTTCATACGACGAAGGAGTTGAGAAGGTTTTCTGTCCCCGAGTTCCTCAATCGTGAGTAGCTGCTGCAGCCGACGCTGCTCTGAAGCGATTGTTCGACGGATCAACTCATTCTTTAGGTGATCATAGGGATCTTGGGCGGGGGGAGAAATTACTATGTCACGTACCTCCGAGGCCTCGGTTGAAGACAGTGACGTGACAACTTCTCGGAATTTCGTCGTCTGAGAAGTGATGTTCCGGCGAGCGAACTCTTGTTCGATTTGAGCAAACCAAAGTTCCGTGTCCGCCGGCCAGAACGCCGGGAGTCGTCGGGTGACTGAAGCGAGTTGTTGAGTTAAGCGACGGGTTAACTCGTCCTGGCGTTGGTCTTCGTCAGCTTCAGCCATGTCGTATGGTGTGGTCTCCAAGGCCTCAGGCGCCCACGGAGTTCTGAGACATGATAAGCGGAGGTCATGATACTGGAGCGGGGCGGTATGACGGTGCTGGAGGCGTAGTAGATCACGTCCGGGTAACCACATGAGGGTAATCCTTTAACCCTAATTTTATTTACATATATACATCTACCAAAGGCTACTGAGGGTCCACGGTGAACCGATCGAAGAGGCTCTTCCACGAGCTCTGTCCCGTCAAGCTTCTGCTTCTTCTTTCTCGGTGTCCGATGTTCCTACACTGTAAACCGTGCAGCGGAGCCGACCATCATCGGCCGAAACATGGAGGGCCGAAAAACATTCGAAAACCCGCAGAGAAAGTAAAAAACATAAACTAATGCTCAACTAAACGCGCGCGTTAGCATGACTTCGCGGCACCGCTCAATTTCGTGGACACGTGCTCCTACAACGCTTCGTCGACTTTTTTTCCCACTGGAATTGCATTATTGGTTTAATTTCGTTCGCCGCAAGCCTACCTCAACTAAAGCGGACTTGCCCAGGCGACTCTGATAGGCCACAAATGAATTCGCGATCGCCGCTTTCAAACAGTCCGCACTACGCGCTGAAACCCCTCGCTCCGCTCGGGGAAACTTTAATATTGATTGAGAACATGTTTTTTGTACGAATACCGGATACGACCATATATACATTTCGCTTAAGAGCGTAAGGGCGAAACTTTACTCTCGATGCGCGAACTCGCACCAAGCGGGCTATGTTCGACAAATGTTTCGTTTCTCCTAAGAAGCAACGGAAGTGACGGAAGTTACGATATCGCGTCTGGTTGGCTAGAGGGTCAGATGACGAAAGAGGGTACTTTCATCATTTGAGCCTCTAACCAATCAGACGCGATAAGGTCACTTCCGTCACTTTCGTTTCTTTTTAGGAGAAACGAAACATTTGTCGAACATAGCCCCCCAGGCCTCATACGAAGTGCAACGGTTTCGTCAAACTCGCATTGCCTTGGTCGCCGACCGAGGCGATATGTGCGGAAAGACGCTTTCGATGAAGCGTCGCAAGGTTGGTCGATGAAACGAACACGGGAACTTTTCGATGAACGTAGTTGCATTAAAACGCTGCTGCGTCGACGAAATGATCTGTTGGTGTAACATCGTTTGTTTGATGAACTGATTGCCGCCGGGCTCAGTTTTGAAGTGATACTCCTCGTTTGCACGCTAACATGGGCGAGTACGCGCCCGACCGCGTCAGAGAGCGAACGCCTATCGTGCAGGGTAATCCTGCGACTTTATGAAGTACGTTCTGAAATGCCTATAACATTTCTGCTGCTCTACAAGTAGCCAAAGTAATCAAAACTCACCGTTCAATCGGTCGCCACTCCGACTGCATCGACGAGGCATCCACCGGACCGCCACAGGTCAACTGGGTCAACCGTCACCTCTAGTTCAAACTCGAATGCGAGAGCGGCAGTTGGAGAATAGGTAGCCTCGTTACCGGCGCCTCCACGTCGCTCGGATTCCGTTCTCATGTTTTTCGCGGTCGGAAACATTCACCAAATATGCGCGTGTAGTCACAATTTCTAAATCCCGGGGCCAAAATCTTGTTTTGCCAAGGCTTATTTTCAAAATAGGTACTCGAGTGATGCTTCGTCCACTTCATCGAAGGCTTGCGGCAGCCGTTATTGACGGGGGGACTAAAGTGTTCATTAGGGAAGCAACTCCAGTGGGAGCAACAAAATGCCCGCCGGACGAACTGCTCGAGTTACCGCTTCTGAATAGAGGGCACTGGGGTCGTGGGGATGAAAGGTGGCGATTGGTCCCTTTGCGCACCCTTTTTTGTAAGAGTGTACTAAAAATACTCAAGGTCATTAAATGGAACACGTTGCAATATAAGAACTTGAATAACCCTCTTCCCTTTGTTTCTTAACTGAAGACAATATTGTTGAAAGTAACGCCATGAAATAACGGATTACTTTTTGGGGTAACGGTCACTTACTTTTATGGAAGGGTAATTGTAAATGTAATAAATTACAATTTAGCCTTTAGTAATTGTAAATGTAATTCCTTACTATTTTTCAGTAACGTGTACAAGTCTGGGTTTAACGATGACCAGCTAGCCCAGCTATCGACCTTATTGGAACTAGGCTTTTATTCGTACTCGTCTCTGTCGTCTTGCGCTTCTTTTACACAAACGAAGATTGCCGACGGTGCTCGTTGAGATGTGCCAAACTAGTAGAAGAACAGTGAGAAGCCATCTGTTGAAAAGACAGTTAAACAGAATACCTCATTTTTGAAGTGACATATATAGTACTTGGAATCTGAAACTCAGTCACTTTAAAACTTTTTAGCACTCAAAAAAAAAAAATATTGTCCCATCACTTCGATCTAAGATTACTGATATTTAATCTGTTTTTTTTTATTATTATAAAGCACATGCAATACACCGGAAGCTAACCCCCATTGCAAACTTTGACACCACGCCTCAAATAATGCTTTTGTTTTTATTTGGGGGGGGGGGGGGTAAAAATATAAGCACACTCATATTTTTAATGCTGATGGCAAATCCCTTGTATCATATTTTTGAACACACCATAGTGTTTAGTAATGAAGATTGTGGAGGTGCGCACTATACTAATAACATAGCCTATTTTGTATTTTTTAAAGTTATACTGCATAACAGATTTATATTTGGCTCCTAAATTAGACTTTTAATACAAACAAACTAATTCCATTACTTCTTTGTTCGCGTCGAGCGTTTAAGCTACACACGCATTAATCATCAATTCTTTTCAAATAAAACTGGTAAAATATAATCATGTTAGCATAGCTACTGTGCCTGGAGCGTGTTTCCGACTGGTGTGTTTCAGCCTCCTATCCTCCCTTTGCATCGAATGTGGTTATGAAATAACAACAAACCACTATACAGAAGCCCGTTTGTTATACTGTTTGATGTGGTGATCCTGGCGGTTAGTACCAGATGTCTTACTAAAACGGAGTTCCAGCGAACGCAAGTATGGCTGCTGTCGCGGCGCTTCAACTCTTGTATGCCCAAGCTTCTTTCGACAGCCGAGCCAAAGAGCTTCCCTGCAGCACAGCCGGCGTCTGCCGCATCCACCACCGCTGCTTTGACACCGCCGGGAGCGCAGCCGGCGACAGAATGACACTTGGGTCACATCATCAGACGGAAATGGAGGAATCACGCTTTAGGACGCGGTAAACACACCAATTTGACACGTGCTCCAGGCATCACAGCATAACGCCTGTCCATGCAATTTGTATTCTAACGCACACAAAGTTGCAGCAAATTGTAAAATATCCTGTGTTTTAGGTTGGTACTGAACTGGATAAAATCTAAGCATATCATTCAATGTTGAGCTCCACATACTCCACGATCCTTACACTCGCTATCGGTAGAAATTTCGTAATTTTATTTTAGTCTTTAAATTGGCTCGGCTAAGTTTATATATTGCTGAGATTGACTCTCAGCACGCCGCCTATGCTGCACTTATTATAAGCACGAACTCATTATCTATACGCAAGCATCTTACCTTGAAGAGTTTATTGCTTTGTTCGAAAGTTCAACTGCAATTTAGCCGGTGATGAAGTATCTGATCCAATCAGCGGCGTATAGATAATATCGAACATCCATTCGAGTAGGATTGGCGTGAGCAGTTCTGTAAATCAGCAAAGATTAAAAAACAAATATATTACGTTAGCTTGAGGTACTTTAAGGGCATCAGTTCGATTTCATTACCAAGAAAACCACTCATACAAAAACCAAAATTGTTGTTCTGATGTTTTTTGCTTTTTTTTTTTGCTTTTACCTATTTATTGCTTCGGACTTTTGTTTTTGCTTCCAATATCATGACCAATATTGTGTACGTTGCTTCTCTGCTGCTGTGGGGAAGGCAGATTCTTTCAATAAGCATTGAAGTTTATGTTTTCGGCGTTCTTTTTTTACAAAAAAAAAAATGGAATGCTTATATAATACAAGTAAAGTGTACTGTTTCATATATTTCAGTAGCAGGTCTAATACAAACTAAACAAACTCATTACTTGAAACAATATTAAATTAAACTGATATATAATATATTTATTTATCCATTTGAATCCCCTCAAAAGCTTCGGGACTAAAAATTAAAGTGTTGGAAGGAGAAACTAAAGTCATACCATATGTTCTAACAGAAAAGCTTAGAACAAAATATGATAACGTCACTAAAATTTTCAGGTCTTTGTGATGAGAGGATATCATTTCTAAACAAGGAACACGAAAACATATATCTCCCAGGCTACGTTATGCAGGGTGTTTAATGTAACTTTAGCCAAGGTTTAAAAGTATGTTGGTGCTTTTTTGGAAGACAGAACAAAATGAATATCTTTCTTCATTGCTCGGAGCAAGTCAGGCTATTTTTCATACTTGGCCAAATTAACCAAATAATTAAGATAAAGTAATCAACATTTTAAATATTCAATTAAGAGCAGATATGTCAAGGACAATGTTGTAGACCGCTCACAGGAACTCCCAATTTAGTGTTTTCATAAATAAAAACCTCTAACCCTGTTTGTTTTTCAGGGCTTCGAAATAACTAACAAATTATTAAAAAAACGAAAAAACGCGAATATTTAAACCGCGCCCTGTTAACAGTGCTCTACTCAGCATGTGGTCCTAGTTTATTGAAGTCACGGCTGAGAGCGCTGTAGTACACGGCTATCAAGCGCAAAGTCACATGCTTTTTTAGTAGTTCGCGAGGTTTTTTTAAGCACGGAAAAACGAACAGTGTTAGAAGTTTCTCCATCAAAAGCACTGATTTGGATGCTTCTGAGGACGCTCTACGTGTTTATTATTGAAACGTTTGCTCTAAGTTGAATATTTCAAAAGTAAATCGATTAATCTTAAATTATTAGTTCATTGGTAAAATACAAAAATTAGCCTGACTTGCTCCAAACAATTATTATACTTATTCTTTTGATTTCGTGTTCCTGAAATGCACTAAAACATGTTTTTAAAGCTTGGCTAAAGTTGCTTGGAACAGCCTGTGTACCACACCGTACGTCATGTAAAGATGTAAAGTAATAATTATTAAATTTATAACCTTAAATCATGAAACACAGCGGTGAGTAGTTTCCTATAGAAATTAAAGGACGATTGTTTTTTCATTGAAAAAGTATTGGCGGGTACCTAATCTTATCGCCTTTCCAGGAGAGTTCCCGAAGTGAGCATTTATAACCAAAGATGAAAGTTTGACGGCGTCTTCTTGGTTATGAACCAAAGAGACGGGAAAAAAGACATGGTGAACAGAAAAGCGCAAACAAAACATCGGAGCCCAAGAGAGGGGAAACAAGTATGGTGAACAGAACAAAACAGAACAGCGGAAAAAAGACCACCGCTTGTTTACGCTAATACTTCGGCCCCAATCCATTACACAAGTCAGTCCTTGAAAACTATCGTCATTGTTCCCGGCTTTCTTACTATTACCGCGCTCATGGCGGAGTTGGCAATGCGTATATCTGGCTCTCAAGGGAACTGGGTTCGAACCCCTCTCCACACCGTTCTTGCTCTTTAGTGATTCTGTGCAATCTATGAATGTTCCAGCTCTCGGCTGTCATCGTGTGGTCTGGTGCGGAAGATTCCTTAACTTCCCGCGTGTAGAAAATCAGCAGTAACGTGCTGCTTCGTGATAGTCGCCCTTTCGTCGCTGATGCCGCAAGCTCGATACCTTCTGGTTTAGTTAACAGGCACAGGTTCGCCTAATTAAACCTTTATTTTCAGTTTAACTTTAATCTTATTTTTTTACCAGTAGCATTCTAGTAAAGGTGTGCGGCAATGGTTAGTAAAGACCAAACCTCCCACGAAGAAGTCGCCGAAAACCCCGGGCTAGGGCTATGAACGCAAGTGTACCAAGACTAGAAGAATGACCGACGAAGAACAACGACCGCGACAAGTTGCGTCAAACGACAACGAGCGGTGACGAACGATGACAACCTATGACGAAGACGTACCATGAAAAGCTGCGACGAATACCTACGACGAGATCTACGATGAAACCCTACGTCAAAAATTTACGACGAAAACTTACGACGAAAACCTTGGACAAAAATTAATTAAACGTACTAACGATCACAACCTACAACGACAATCTACACTCTTTAAAAAGGATGGTCTATATACTCCTGCCGAAAAGAAGGAAACCGCGTGTGACCTATGCTCCTTCAGGAAAAGAGAAACTTTCGTCCGTGAAAGCAGTGGAGCAAAGTTCCTCTTTAAGGTTCTGGACCCTCTTTAAGGTTTTAAACCGGGAGACTTAGGGATCTATTATGACCACATAATTCAGAGCCCCGGGTTGCCCTTACGCGTGCTACTCGCAAGCAAAAATTACTAAAAAAAACTTATCTACATGCACTTCTGTTTTGTGAAGATTGTGTTTTGTTTTGAATACATTTTGTTACCCTGTTGGAAAACCCCAATATGAACAGCGTATTATGAATATTGGTAAATAATATATTTTGTATTGGAAAACATAACATTTATTGTATCGTATTACAATAAGGGTTTGTTGTGGGATTCCAATATGCATTACATTTATCGTATTACAATAATACGCTAAAAGCATTGGAATCCTATACCGTATAAACCATTATTGAATCCCCATGTGTCGTATGGTGATCCAATAAGGGTTTACGATTCTAGTGTACTCAGCGTATTATGGATATTGGAATCCAATTTATTATATCGGCTACCAATAAAACTATATAAGAGTTGGAATATCACGTTCAGCACGACATTTCTTTGCAACGCAGTCTCTCCTTGTGTGCATTTCTGAGGGATGAAATAAAAAAATGTTGGTGTTTTCAAATTATGAATAAAGAAGCAAAACACTGGGCTTATCACTACCAAATATATTTAACATATTCCTGAACTGGAGGATCCGGCATTTACTGCAAAAGAAAGTTAATTGTTTAGGACCCTCATTCAAAAACTTGAAGTTTGAAAACAGAATGTGAAATCCTCACCTTTCAATGTAAACAGCACCTGCTAGCTGCAGCCATATAGGAACTGCAAGATAAAAATTTGTTATTAGTTCGCAATAAGTAGCGATTCCTTACTAAGCCGGATAGATTCAAAATTATGTCCGCGTTGATTGCGGAAAAATAAGCTTCAATGCCACAGCCCCGGGTCATTCTGAGCTCGGCCAATTAAATATATGTATCCGCTCGTCTTGCTTGAGTATTCCTGCTTCACACCAAACTAAAGTATCTGGAATGCTCCCCTTTGAGGAAAAACGAACTGGTGCTTGCTGGCATCTAGGCCATGGAAACTGGAAGAGAGATTTGCGATTATTTGCGTCCAAGTAGTAATTCCTTTGAGTAGCATCCTACAGCACACTAAGCCAGATAAATTCAAAATTACATGCGCGTGACATATTATGCCTCTTGTGACAAAACTGGGCACACGCTTTCTCGCCAATCGCAATACTGAAGCCAGACAAGCGGTACGGCAGATTTTATTGACGGAGCTCAGAACGACTGGGGACGTTCTGAGCTCCGTGACTGAAGCTTGTTTTGCTGCAATACACGCGTGTATTCCAGCAAAACAAGCTTTAGTGAAAGCGTCCCAAGTCATTCTGAGCTCCGTCAATTAAATATGCCGTACCGCTTGTCTGGCTTCAGTATTGCTGCTTTAGAGCAATTTAGAAAATCTGGAATCCTCACCTTAGAACGAGAATGAACTGGCACCTGCTGCCTTGTGGGCCATAGAAACTGCAAGAAAGATTTTCGATTAGTTGCATTCAAGTGGCAATTTCTTTGAGTAGCCACCTACCGCACACTAAGCCGGATAAATTGAAAATTACAGGCGCGTGACATAATATGCGTCTTGCGACAAAACTAAGCACACGTTGAAAAACGTGTTGTCCACGTGTATTGCAGCAAAACAAGCTTCAATGAAAGCGTCCCAAGTCGTTCTGAGCTCCGTCAATTAAATATGCCGTACAGCTCGTCTGGCTTCAGTATTGCTGCTTCAGAGCGAACTAGAAAATCTGAAATCCTCACCTTTGAACGAGAATGAACTGGTGCCTGCTGGCTTGTGGGCCGTGGAAACTGCAAGAGATTTGCAATTAGTTACGTACAAGTAACAATTTTTTTGAGTAGCCGCCTACAGCACACTCAAAATTACATGCATGGGACATAGATGCCTCGTGCGACAGAATTCTCTTCATCCTTGTTTTCTGTTAACTCTGCTCACCTTCGCCACTCGACTCCAACTTCTGTGCTACTTCTTTAACCTCGATTCCCTGGTTCCCAAAGGGCATGCCATTGCTTGCGCCAGGCACGGATCTGTCAGCTCTGCGACCGGCGCTATTGTGGCAAGGACGCCACAGCACCTGGCGCTTGATGTGTTCTTTTAATATTTTGAGCATGGCTCAAAACAGGTTGATGGGTGTCTGGCATGGCCTTTGCTTACTTACGGATCGTTCCGAAAACAGGGGGTAGGCGCTTCTGCGATCTGGGCAATTGCTCGGTATTTTACAATAGTTGAAATTTTACAATGGTAAAGTTGAGGCTTGGGGGAGTTGGTACATACTTCGGAATTTAAAAACGGCGCGAAAAGACAAGGACCAGACAAAGAAGTGACACGGACGCAGCGCTGCGTCCGTGTCACTTCTTTGTCTGGTCCAAGTCTTTTCACGCTGTTTTTAAATTCCGAATTTAAAATTGAACTCTGCAGGAATCTTGAAACATAACAAACTGAATGTACAAGCCAAAAGGCGTAGCAAATGAAACACCCACCATCTATCTATTTTCGGTTCTTGTCCGCAAGAAGCTGGCGTATATGTAGCCTCCCTCGCTTAAGCCGCTCCTCCCTTGTGTCCCGGTTGGGTCTCGTCCTGATGAATCGTCGGTGGAGACCTGAGGTGTAGTCAACATCAGATTAGACCTTTTGAGACATAATCTACAGACTTGCCGAGAGGAAGTACACACTAACGAATCTCGGGCATGCCATTTATAGTGCGTTTTAAACTGAGAGGCCTAATGTAAAATTAGGCGTCAATACTGACGCACCACTCTGGCGAACCTAAAATTTTGAAAGGAGTATTTTAAAAGTAAATTTTACTCCGAACTTTTGGGGAGCAGCTGAATTTATATCAGCCTAAAAAAAATTTAACAATGGGTTCCAACGTTGATAACAGTCTGCCTTTTGGGGGATGGAACCACGCCACTGAACGTAGAAAATAGACCTCGAGGCGATCTGTTTGCAGCTGGTTGGAGTAATCATATTTGCTTATATTTATTTTCATTACATCATTAACACTAACATGGATAAAAAAGTTTGGGGAAGATTACCAGAGTTAGGATCTTCAATCCGATCAACCCCCGCTGCCATTGCAGTTTCTAATTATGACATCTTGCATTACCAAAATTATTTCCGATGTAACTAGGTTGTTTCCATTGCTGAAATGCTTCAGAATGTTTTTGAAAGTGTTTGGAACATAGACTGAAATCAAAGCATTGTGAAATTGTAATTTGTATACTTTAAGGTAACGATACTTCATGGCAACGGGCACATAACAGGAAACTAATGAAAGTCTTTAAAAGGAACAGTATTCCCACCATATCGGATTCAACGCCTATGGGCGATGCGAGTTTGACCACCCTGCTACAGCCAATTTTCGCTCCAATCACTGCGCACTAAGGGTGTGCGAATATTCGCAATTCGGTATCTGAGTCGAATAGGGCGATAACATTACTATTCGATTCAGTATCCAAATCAAATAGTTGTTTCTCCAAGTTTCGAATATTTTTTGAAGTTTTCAAATAGCCGAGAACAGAATCGGCACAATTCAGCACCGCAAATTTTCTTTCATAGACGCTTATATACAGCACGCCTGCCGCATACGTGCTGCAAGATGTCACTTCTCTCAAGTGGTCTGCATACTCGGCAAAATGTTTGTGTCCCTTCTGTCCGAGACAGATGATTACTGCTTGCAGTACCCTTGTGTCTATTCGAGCGGCGTCGTTTAATTGTCTAATGCAGCCCCTGGCACTCTTTCCCGCGTGACTTATAGCACACACTCTGAATTGCACGCCCCAACTGCCTCTGTCCTCATGTGGTATGTGGAGAGGTATGTGAATACAAGTCACACCTTTTCTTTTTTTATTTTAAAACTGTCTGCAATCAGTGATGCCCTATAAACTCACTTCGGGGTTTTGACGTTGTTGGATTTTCTGGTTTCTCTCGCACCGTTCTTGAGTGGTTTCCTTTGCATGATTTCTATGCTTCTGCAGTTTGCGTGTTGCCAAGACCCTGCTGTAGTCAGATAACTCACACATGCATGGTTCTTGTTTTTGTTATTTATTCCCACCTAATTCTAATAGTTTTCACCCTTGTAAACCGTGTACCAAGTATTCAAAAACTATTCGATTCGGTTTTGTCACTATTCGATTCGTATTCGGCTCGGTTCCATAACTATTCGATTCATATTCAGTTTGGTTAGAAAAATCACCATTCGCACACCCCTACTTTGCACCCAAAATGTGCCAAGATGTCCTGCACATCAGGAAATTAACTGAGAGGCCTAAGTCACAGCTTGGCACCATTGTGCATGAACTATTGCCATAGAAGCATCATCATCACTACACTTTGTGAGACCATCTGAATCATATCAATGTGATTGTAGTTCAAATTGCAGCCAAAAACAAAATACATGCCTTGCACGTATGTCATCAAAATTGCATGCTGGAATAGCCGGCGCCATGGCTCCGTACCCAACCCAAAACCATCACAGCGATCGTAGCCGGCCGAGTACGGCGAACGTCTTTCCACAATTCCGCCTTGCCTCTCTGCCGGTGGAAATAAGACGAGAAGAGGACCTTCGCGATTGCAACACCTTTAGAGACGTGAGGTTTTTCAGGCAGCGAATGGTGGTTACGCGCCATTGACAAGCGAACGCTTGAGCAGTCAAAAAAGCGTAGAAGCGTGTCGATCACGAGGATCAGCAGAGCCGACGTGGATGCAAACGGCAACTCACAGGTGAGTAGCTTCCACTTCATCAAATATAAGAATGTTTTCTATTGTGTCTTTCTGTTGGGAGGCGCCGGTAACCTGGATGACGGCGTAACATCGCAATGTAAACCAGAGGAGCATTCGCTGCGCCGACTTTCATGGCCGTGAACGCATCTACGACCGCCGTTTTTTTAACTTTTACAGGCGCTCCTTCGCGCCGGTACACCATTCACCTCACCGCTGGTGAAGTAGTTTTGAGATTCAAGTGATTTGAACACCTTCATCACTTGAAACGTCGCATAGCTTACGGAAAACATCAGGTTTTTCACGAAGTCTCCATGCAATATGTTGTGGAAAACAGCGCGTAGGCCGTTGCGTCTATATGGACGCAAAGCTAGTATACGAATCTTCACCGTAACAAATTGTTGTTGAAAATGTCTCTATTGATAATTGAAGGCATGAAGTTCCAACAGTTTAATGTGACACGAGCAAACGCTATTCATTGGGCCTCTCATTTGCTTCACATGACACCAGGTATAGTTGGCTTAGGTCCAACCACATGTCCCAAAAACTGATTTTGTGATAATAATAGCGTTAATAATATTATATTTAATTACTTCAATATTATTTACTGCTTTTTATCGGGATATATTAAACTTTTAAGCGAGAATTTAGTTGAGTAGATTCCCGCTAAACAAGAAGCATTTTTCCGATTACTTCTTCTTCTTTGCGGCCGTTTTTTCTTTGATTGAAAGAAAAGGAAAACGAAGTGTTCTTGTTTGGACTGACGAAGAGCCTACCAGGCTCGAAACGTATCTCCATATCACTTTTTTGGTGACCTTGGACGACCATCTCCTTAAAGGGCAAATATTTTGTGAACATACTTCTCTCGAGTGCCTTCTTTTTCGCCCAGGTGCTGTTCCTTTGATCATGGCCTCGGGACGTGCCCCTGCCCTTCTAGGCCTGGAGACGGTTGCCATCGTGGGAACCTCCATTATTAAGTATTTGCACACTCTTGTTATTTTTAACGGTAGTGGCCCGACGGTAGTTTCGAAGTCTGGTGGTGTAATTTCTAATTTTTTTTTTCTATCGTAGGCAGGCTCCCCAGTCACGTCAATCTATTTTTTTACAAATCGGGTCAAATGATATTTGCCGCTTACCGCCTTTCCAGTGCGCCATTTTATTTAATAATCTTATTTTACACATTCGGCAAAAACGACCGGACGTGACTATAATTATCTCTAGCGTTCCTCCCCGGTTGGAGGATAATTTTAGGCCCCGTGGACCAGGCTACATACGATGGATTAACGAAAAAATCTTTGAATTAAACTTTTTTCTGAGGGATTTCTCTTTCATTTACGAAAATGTAGTATTCTTAAATCACCGTTCTTTATTTGAGACCCCTCAGCGTTTTTGTCTTTCGATAGGTCACACCTAAGTAGGGAAGGTATAGCTGAATTGGCCAATCATTTCAAAGATTTTGTAGTTACCCACTAGCTTGGCAAGTGTCCCTTTACACCTAGGCCTCCTGAATTTGAAGATGTTGCCCAAAGGAAGAGGGTACCTAGTGGGCAGGTTTCAGGGGGGTTCCTCTTTCGGTGGGCACGTCTTCAGATTCTGTTCTATTATCGTTGCCGGAGTCATTCCCACAACTTTCGCGGCAAAGTGTGAGCGGTGGCTCCGTACGAAATAGAAATTTCTTAGCGGGTCGTTTTCGACGCGCCCCACAAAATAAACGCCGACGTTCGTCGGACTCAAATTGACTGCCACAGGCTTTTCTCTAAACCTTTTTTAATCTTCGCGTATGTTTTGATAAATTAATTCGATTTGAATGCCATAAACTATTTTTTTCAAAACTGCCACACACAAAAAAAGGTTCCAAAAGGTTTTTATAACATATATACAGCTCCAACCATACAGTTGTCCCATGTCCCATACAAATCCCATACAAACATGGGATTGCGCCATTTTTAATTTTAGAATGTATTTACTGAACATTACCATACAGCAGTCAATCGAAAACATTCGTGCTGTAGAGTCCCAGATCGATATTATTTTAAAAACTTCCCCTGATTTGCCCTTAATAATATTAAAAGAATTGCAGCATTAACTACATAAAAAAGGAGCGAGAAGTAACTAATACTAAACGACGTAAGGCACTTAGAGATAATGTGCTCTTGGATTTTTTCTCGCCCCTAATAGAAAACTGGACAAACCTTTGTTCACGCCTAATTAATAGAACACAGTATGCTAATACATGTAGCTCGGAACATTCTACAGATATGGGTGTAGAAAAGTCCGAAATATTCAATTATTCTTCCTATGAACTTTCTAAACACGAAGAGTTCGTTCTTAAGAAGGGATTAAAGTTTTGCCCGACTCCCCGCAACAATAGTGATGATTTTGAATTGCACGAAGGATTAAATGAATTTGCACGGCAATTGCACTGTAAAGTTTTTTTCAAAGGAGCTCCTTATCAAGAGCCTTTATATAAACACAAATCCTTTTGGATTCCACCGTTGAATAAAAAAAAAATGTTAATGTCATAAAATACATAGAGGCGGTCCAGAAAGATGTTTTATCGGCGTATAAAAAACAGAGACCACTGAAAAATAATTTAACTTATAAAGATAGACAATGCTTAAAAAACCTCGCTGATAACAGAGATGATATAATAGCCCAGGCTGACAAAGGTGGAGGTATATGTGTTACAACGGACAACAGCGTGACTCGGTTGGTGGCCAAATGCAGAACTCCTTTATTTGGCAACGAACGAGTATATAAAGGCGGCTTGCCCAATGATGTCGCAGAGCGTGACCAATCACACGCGTGGCCCACGCAGGCCGTCGTATCACTTCTCTCTTTCTTTAAAGTTGTAGTCTTTGCACCGGCTTCCGGACTCTGGAGGACCTCCGCAGCTCCGGCGGAGCTTCTGAAGATTGGGCGGGCACGGCCGGTGGTGGAGTGGAAGTGCAGTCACTTGCCCTCCCTGGGCAGAGTCTCTGCGGGCTCTGCTGCTCTGGTTGCGAAGGGGTCTGGTCTTCAGGCTTCTGGACGAGCCCTGTTGGTTCTTCCAGCTTCGGAGTCCTAGGCGTCCGGCGACGTATTTGGTCGAAGTGGCGTTGAGCTGGGCCCTCTGGAGTTTCCACCGTGGCCAGGCGAGAGCCCTTCGTGCCTTTGATGACACCCGGACTCCACCGCTCCCCTTGGCCGAAGTTGCGTACCCACACCGGGTCTCCTTGCTGGAACTGGCAAGGTCTGCCAGACTGTAAAGAAGGGGGAGAGGGAGTTGGAAAGCTTATATCCAACCGCGACCGCAATCTGTAGCCCAGCAACAGTTCCGACGGTGACTTGCCACATGGTAGCGGAGCACGTCGGTAGCCGAGCAAAACTTGCGCCAGTTTCTTTTCAAGGTCGTTGATCGCAGCAAGCTTTGCAAGACCGTCCTTTACTGTCCGCACCGCACGCTCCGCGAGGCCATTGGATTGTGGATGATACGGTGCACTTCGTATGTGGGTTATGCCGTTGTCAGCCACGAACTTCGCGAACTGCTGGCTTGTGAACTGGGGGCCGTTATCTGACACAATAGTTCTCGGTAACCCAAAACGAGCGAACGATTCCCTGTGTCTACCGATCGTTATCTCTGTGGTTGATGACCGGACCGGAATTGCCTCTATCCACTTTGTGTGTGAGTCTACGATTATCAACAGCATGCGACCATCGACTGGTCCGGCATAGTCTATATGTAACCGGGACCATCTTGTGCCCGTTTCCGGCCAACTAACAGGCACATTCCGCGACGGCATTGGCTGAGCCTGCACACATGGAATGCAAGCGCTCGCGAGGTCGTCGATCTCACCATCCACTCCCGGCCACCAGAACAGGGTCCGAGCGAGCCTTTTCATGGTGGAAGCTCCTTGGTGGGACTCGTGTAGAATAGCGAGCATGGCGCCTCGGGCTGCTGAGGGCACTACCACTTGGTGGCCCCAGTAGGGAAGACCTTCTGCAGTGGAGAGTTCCATCCTTCTGGAAAAGTAATGTTGAAGTTGTGAATCACACTTCGAAAGCGCTTTAGGCCACCCTTTTTTCACAAAGGTATTGACGATGGACAGCTGTTCATCTTCGTCTGTAAGCGTTCGTAACCGGTGCGCTGGGATGGGCAAACTGTCTAGGTGCTCAATTGACAGCGTGTATTCTGGCAGGAAGTCCGACTGTTGAGCGTCGGAACTTGGCACGGGTAAGCGGCAAAGAGCATCCGCATTCGCGTTGTGCTTTCCAGCCCTGTATTCAATTTGGTACGGATATTGGCCTTGTAGGAGTGCCCATCTTTGTATTCGTGCTGACGCCATTGCCGGCACTGGTCTGTCTTCCCGTAGGAGTCCCACTAGGGGTTGGTGGTCTGTGACTAACACGAACACTCGGCCCAACAGGTAGTCGCGGAACTTAGTTACGCCGAACACTAGCGCCAGTGCTTCTTTTTCTAATTGCGAATAGTTTCGTTCGGCTGACGACAGCGTGCGCGAACGGAACGCCACGGGCTTGTCTACAGTCCCAACACGGTGCGATATAACCGCTCCGATGCCTGATGGAGACGCGTCGCATTCCAGTCTCACAACCTGACCCGGGTCAAAGTATGACAACATTGGAGAGCTTAACAGAGCTTCCTTAGCTTGCTGATACGAGCTTTCTTGTTGAGGACCCCACTTCCAGCTTTGTTCTGTTTGAAGTAATCGGTAGAGCGGCGCCAACAGAGTGGACATGTGCGGTAAAAACCGGTGATAGTACGTAAGCAGACCCAAAAAGGAACGTAGCTCACTTACATTCGTGGGCCGAGGTGAGTCTCGTATAGCAGCCAGGTTCTTTTCCAGAGGATGCAACCCGTCCCTGTCGATGCGATGGCCCAAGTATACGATCGACTGTTGTCGCAGATGACACTTCTCCGCCTTCAGTTTGACGCCGTTCTCCTGGAGTCTGTGCAGAACCTTGCTCAAGATCTGGTCCTTTCCATCGGGGTGCTCAGCCACAAGAACGTCGTCGAGGTACACTTGAACGGCAGGAAGACCTTCCAGGATGGTCTCCATTCGTCGCTGAAAGATTGCCGGAGCAGACGCGACCCCAAAAGGAAGTCGGTTGTAGCAGAACAACCCTTTTTGAGTGTTGATGACGGCCAGCTTCTTCGCTTCCTCAGCCAAGAGTAGCTGGTTGTACGCATCCTTAAGGTCGAGGGTGGTGAACAACGTTCCGCCACGAAGGGTTGCAAAAATGTCTTCGATGTTCGGCAAGGGGTATTGCTCGGTTATGCAGGCAGCGTTGATGGTGGTTTTGAAGTCACCGCAGATGCGAATGGACCCGTCCTTTTTCACCACTGGCACGATGGGTGCTGCCCACTCCGAGTGTGTCACTGGTGACAATATTCCTTCGCTCACCAGACGGCTTAACTCCGCTTGCACCTTGTCACGAAGTGCGTATGGTACTGGACGCGCTTTGTGAAACTTCGGTTGCACACCTTCCTTAACGTAGAATTTCACGGGAGCTCCGCGTACGCACCCCAAGCCTGGCTGAAAAAGCTCCGAAAACTTGTCCAGTACGCCGCTCCTGTATCCTGCAGGAGTCTCTTCCACGACGGCCAGAACCGTAGGCGGCAGCAATGCAAACTGCTGGATAAGGTCTCTGCCGCAAAGACTTGGTCCGGTGCAGTTGACGACAACCAGAGTGGCCGGCACAGTCCTGTCGCCGAATGTTGCTGAGAGATGCAGTTGGCCCAGGATGGGCAACTTGCCCAAGTAACAGGCAAGCTGCAGCGTGCACTTGGCGAGACGTGGCCAGCTGAGGCGGTGCTTGAGATACACGTCACGAGATACGATGCAGAACGGCGATCCCGTATCGATTATCATGTTCAGGGCGACGCCCCCCCCCCCCCCCCCCCCCATCGGATGAACCTGCGAAAGGAGGGAGTTACGCTTTGCTTGCTTTCTGTTTGCTGGACTGCAAAGGTTGTTGCGATGTCAAATTCTTCTGATTCCGGTGGTTCGCTCGTGGACTGCAACGCGTGCGTCCCCTTGCCATTCACGTCACTCCTCTGGCGGCCCGAATGCGCGCGGCATTTCTTCGCAAAATGGCCTTGCTTCCCGGAGCGAAAACATTGCGCATTTTTGTTTCTGCATTCATCGGCTTGATGCCCCCGGCCTCCGCATCGTGCACAGTCACCGGACTGCCTTATCTTTCCGATGCTCCCTCGGGTGTAGTTATTGTAACGTGTTCTGTTACTCAGATTACATACCGATGCATCGCTGTTATCTGGCTGCGTCATGGCGCCGACTTCCCTTGCAGCGGCCTCCGCTGCTGCGGCAATGGCTTCAGCTTCCGCGAACGTCAACTCGGCCCGTGCTAGAAGCGTTCGCTGAACGGTGCGGTCTCGAATGCCACAAACCGTGCGGTCACGAAGCATACGCTGAAGGCTTGTACCAAAGTTACACTCGTTTGCGAGCTTGCGGAGTTCAACAACGTACTCCTGAAGAGTCTCGCCGTCCGCTTGGCTTCTTGTAAAAAACTTGTAACTTGCGGCAATCTCGTTTTGTTTCGGGGCGTAGTGTTGGTGGAGTAAGGAAACCGCTTCTTCGTAACTCAGCTCATTCACCTTGCGGGGGGCGCAGCTGCCCGCTAGCACGCTTATCGTTTTCGTAGCGAGTGCGGCGACCAACAGTGCTCTTTTCTTGTCCTGTGTCGTAATGCCATTGCCTTCGAAATAGGCTTCGATGCGAGTCACATAAATGTCCCACTTATCTTGCGCTTCGTCGAAGCTCGGAAAGCAGAAGCTTGTGGCCATGGCTTGTGGCGAACGGCGAAGGGGTGTCGGCGGGTGGGCTTGTGGCCATGAGTTGAAGCGCCGAAAACAATAAAGTGCCGCGGCGCGGGGATCGTACCCGTCGTCGCCACTGTTACAACGGACAACAGCGTGACTCGGTTGGTGGCCAAATGCAGAACTCCTTTATTTTTACAACGAACGAGTATATAAAGGCGGCTTGCCCAATGACGTCACAGAGCGTGACCAATCACACGCGTGGCCCACGCAGGCCGTCGTATCAATATGTATAGTTAACACAGCCGACTATATATCGGAAGCAGTTAAACAACTGAACGACACTAAGTTCTATAAAAAAACTAGATTATGATCCAACACTTAAGTTCCAAGAGACCATAAAAAACCAATTAAACTACCTAGTAGATAATAATAAAATAGAGAAAAATATTTCTAGGTATCTCATTCAAGAAAATCCGAGGCCAGGACAGTTCTATCTGTTAATGAAAGTACACAAGCAAAATCACCCAGGTAGACCAATTATTCCTGGAATAGGTAACAAACACAAAGAACATTTCAGACATTATTGACGAACACATTAAAAGTACTGCAGCCGGTAAAAGACTACGTAAAAGACTCCTCTCATTCTCTCAATTTGATTTATGACATCCAAATAGATTTTAGGGCTAATAGAACGTTGCTGGTGACAATGGACGTAGTGTCTCTTTACACTAATATACCGCATGATGAAGGTATTCAAGCAGTTCTGAATATTGTTAACGAAAACGACCTCACTGTTAGTAAAAGCGTCTTAAATATTTTTATGCACTAAGCTTTAGAGCTTAATAACTTCACATTTATGAATGAGCACTATTTACAAATACATGGCACAGCATTGGGACCACGTTTCTCTCCGTCCTATGCAAATATATATATGATGTCTTTAGAGGAGCGGCTACTTAACTCCTTTCCGCAAAAACCCCTTTTTTATAAACTTTTTCTCGATGACATATTTATAATTTGGAATAACGGGGAAGATAAACTATTTGAATTTATTAATTTTTCAAACAATTTTAATCCACATATTAAATTTACATATAAATACTCCAATACAGAAATAGAGTTTCTAGATATTAAGATAAGACTTACTGAAAATGGTTTGAAAACAACTTTATATTGAAAACCTACAGACAGACGTCAATTTCTACATTATAAAAGCTGTCATCCAATACAAAACAAAAAAGGTATACCATACAGCCAAATGCTACGATTAAGACGCTTATGTTCAGAAGATAAGGATTTTGATGTAAAAGCTAGAGCACTAGGAGAGGATTTCATTAACCGTGGATACCCCTTACCGTTAATAAATATTTCAATATCAAAAAGTCGAGCGGTTTCTCGGAACGCGTGTTTAGTAGAGCGACCGAAAAGAAATAACCATGAATTACGACTAATCTTACGTTACCAGTCAAAACTTCCAAACATAAACAATATTCTTAGACGACACATGAATATTTTACACATGGACACTGCGTTAAAGGCTGTTATCCCTCGACCACCTGGTATAGCGTATAGGAGACCACGTAATTTATTGGATTTTTATAGACAGTCCCGAAACTCCATCGGACGTAGCCTGGTCCCTCTTGGTTGCATAAAATGCAATAATAACCAATGCAGTTTATGTGTTGATATAATTGTAGCTAACTCTATTCGTAGCACAGCAAATAACTTTAATTGGAATATAAATGGTACTTTTGACTGTAATTCGGAAACTGTTATTTATTTGACTCAATGTAAAAAATGCCTAATTCAATACATAGGAGAAACTAAAACAAGCATAAGAAGACGCATGAATCTACATCAAGGTCACATACGTAAACACGTTGCCGGACCAGTTTCTCGTCACTTAAACTCCGCGGGACATAACGGACTTTCTGATTTTAATTTTATTCTACTTCAGAGGGGCTTTCGAACCACCAGAGATTGAAAAAATAAAGAATCTGAATTTATTTATAAATTTAATACTTTAGAACCGAAGGGCCTTAACAGTTTGAAAGAGTCATGCCGTCTTTTTTTATGGACATTTAATTGAGATCTTCTAATCGGTGCCGCACTGTTGCTTCTTTTTTTCTTTTTTTTTTTTCTCGCCTCATTGTTTAATGTGACACGAGCAAACGCTCTTCATTGGGCCTCTCATTGGCTTCACATGACACCAGGTATAGTTAGCTTAGGTCCAACCACCTGTCCCCAAAACTGGTTTTGTGATAATAATAGCGTTAATAATATTATATTTAATTACTTCAATATTATTTACTGCTTTTTATCGGGATATATTAAACTTTTAAGCGAGAATTTAGTTGAGTAGATACCCGCTAAACAAGAAGCATTTTTCCGATTACTTCTTCTTCTTTGCGGCCGTTTTTCTTTGATTGAAAGAAAAGGAAAACGAAGTGTTCTTGTTTGGACTGACGAAGAGCCTACCAGGCTCGAAACGTATCTCCATATCACTTTTTTGGCGACCTTGGACGACCATCTCCTTAAAGCGCAAATATTTTGTGAATATATATATATATATATATAATACTACGAAAGGCAAAAAAATAACAAAAAAAACTTCCCCAGGTGGGCTTGAACCCAGAGCTCCACGGTCCTTGAAGTCAGTTCCCTAAGGCCACTTCAGACGGGGCAATTTTGCCCAGAAACTTGATGCCGCAACCCCAGCAACACGGGCCGCCCGCGTTCACACGCAGCAACCGAATTGCTACGACTTGCCATGACCATCATGTTGATGGCAAGTCGTAGCAAGAGACCATTTAGGAACGTTCAGGTGTTTAAGCGTTGCACTACTCATTTTGCAAAAAAAAAAAAAAAAAAATTGGGTGTTTTAACGTTGTACTACCCTTTTTTTCAAAAGAAAAAAGCCACAACAAAAACAACAAGAAAAAAACACATTTCAGAGGAAAACGTTAAGGAAAGGGAATGTACCGTTATGTTCAGTGAAGTTCGGTGACAAGACTCGGGACTCGAGCAGGAATGCCGTTATCCTTGGTGTGACCCCATGAGACTGTTTTGCTGCCTTTGCTGGGGTTTATCTGACTGAAGTACCTGTACGAAAAGTAGAAGAAACACATTTGCATAACACTCATTATTCACAAGAAAATGTGTCAACGTCCAGAAATGACCCATGGAGAAAATTATGCGAGGAATTTTTCGGCCACGTTGGCCGAGTCACCTTTCGTGGCCAATGTTTCATTGAAACTTTATATGTAGTGAACAGTTATAGGGTATATTACAAGAGTAAAGCTATACGCACTACGTAGTGCGACTCGATCGGAAGTGGCTATATGCACTACTCGGAGAGCTCATGCCATTTGGGTCAGTCTTTTCGAACGGCGCGTGTATCACTGGGGAGCTCGTTAACACACCCCCGCCTGCGTTCACGCCGCTTCGCGGTGACAGTGTGCGGCTACTAATTACAAAACTTTACCCGTGCACGCCGCTTCACGGTGTCCAGCCGGCAACCCAAGCCTCGCTGTCTCCGATTGAACCTCCGGAGAGGGAGTTCCATACCATTTAGTTCTGCGAAGTTTCGTCGACAACCTTCGTTTTTTTTTAGTTTTTTTTTCATTGTTGATTGTAAAAAAAACTGTCGTAAATATCACCCAATGCCTCGACAAAGCAAAATGTTCGAGAAAAAAAAAAGAAAAAGAGTAGGCCCACACCGCGGATCGAACCCGCGTCCACTTGCGCATGAAGCTGACAGCTATTTTACTACTATGCTATGCCACCGCTTAAAAACTCGCTGTAACCATTCGTTTTATACGAGTTTCGCGTAGTGCGTATAACCCTTTCCGGCCGAGGTGCACGACGGAGTGCATATAGCTTTACTCATATTACGAACAAAGTGCAATTTGGTTTTGTACGAAACTGCAACACACAAAACGGCACTCTAATACAGTATGTTGAAGTACCTCTGAACAAACTCCAGGGCTTCATGGCGCCTCTTTCATATTCCTGATGCTGAACATGAGATATGTGCACCAAGGAGTAAGCAAACAGTGACTTCCAATTTGTCTCGAACACCAGTGACATGTTGACAAGGAGTGCAACGCGTAGAAGGTCGTCTAGAAGTGTGCCAAGATGAAAAAGCAAGATGAAAAAGCAAGAGGCTCCGTTGTAGTGAGGCAATCTACGATCAAGGGACAGTAATCGGGACTCAACCGACGTACATCCGCGATTTACTTTGCGTTGACTGAGGTGAACATGGCCGACAAAAAAATTAAAAAAACGCAGTGTTTTTTTACATTTTTTTTGTTGGGCGCAGTTGGTAGCAGGGCAGTTGGGCAGCGTGACAAAAATCTGACTCACTCGATAGCGTTTCTCAACTTCGTTCAACGCCAGTCGGCACCACAGGTCAGTGGTCGGCACTCATAGTCTACCCGGGAAGAAAAAAGTACGAGCTCAGAGCCGAGCGTCGATCACGACTTGCGTAAAGAGAAGCTCCGGTAACACTTCGGTGACTCGTGAGCTTCAAACAACGCCTCTTCGAACGAGCCCGCGAACCCAATACGTCGAACGGTTTGCGGCGGTAAGCACGCTGGAAGAGGTGGGCTGGAGGCTGAAAATCCGAAAGAGACGAGGCGCTGGTTTATACGTCTATTTCGCACATGAGATAATCAGATAGCGAAGCTAGCCGAGTGTGAACACTGACAGACGTTGGGAGTACACGCAGTCCAAATGACGCCTGCAACAGAGCACAGCTAGAGGCTTTCAACAGGGGACACGAGCGTTCAAATAAGCTGCGATTTGAAAACATCATGTCTCCTTTCTGTTCTTCGGTGTTTACTTTGTTCTGGTATACCAAAGCACTCAATGCTGCAAGTAATAAAGTCGTGTATACGTACCTTTCGAAGCGATTGCGTTGGTTTCGCTTGGAGCTCACGAGCAAAGAGCGCGACGAACTGCCATCCGTCGGTCTTGCCGGCGACGCCGGGTCTAGCGGTTGGCGCGGTCGTGGTCGCTGCGTACTGCGCATGCTCGGCGGCTCGGCCAGGCTCGGCTGGGCTCGCCGACTCGCTCGGCCTCTCGGCTGGCTCCAAGGAGGCTCGGCTCGCCTTCGAACTGCCTCCAAAGCTCGAGCTGGCGCGCGCGCGGGTTGACGATTGAAACTTATCTTCTCAAAAAGCGAGGCTGTAACGTATCGTTTGATGGCGCAAATGCACGTATTTTCACGTAGTTATTTTTACAGCGTGTGAATCTCGCGAAACAGGCGATGAAGAGTGGTGGGTGAAATGTGCTCGTACCCGTACGAAAATGTCAGATACAGGCCGGAATGAAAAATGCCAGTTTCGCCTGGACTCAAAATTGGGGCACCAGTTTGTATCCAGCCTGGAACTGCGCAGTTCCAGACACCGCAGTTCCTGACGGGATACAAACTGGTGCCACAAGTTTAGATACAGGCGGAACCGGCTGGTTCCAGTGGTTCTGCAGAGCCACTGGTACCGCGTGGTACCAACCGGTGCCCCAATTTCAGAACCAGGTGGCGCGCCGCCGGCATTTCCGCTGCGCTCACCACTGGGCCCTATAAAAGTATTTCGTGCGATGCCCTTAGCCGTTACAAGCGAGATCGTCGCGATTTCAGACCAGGGCGGAAGATTCCGGGTCTGAAATCAAGACGATCTTTCGCTTTTAATGGCTAAGGGCATCGCGCGAAATACCTTTGTAGAGTCCAGTGTTGAGCGCAGTGGGAATTCCGGCGGCGCACACGATCGTCCAGACGTCGTCACCAAACACGGTGCACAGAACACACACACAGCACGCTTAAGCACAGCATTCAGTGTTGAGCGCATCGGGAAGTTCCGGCGGGCAAGCGGTATCCGAATTGTCCAGGTATTGTCACCAAGCACACCAGCGCAAAGCACATCGTGATGCCGAGCCAAAGTGCAATGGGTCAGCACCTTTATACTATATGAAAATTCAACGCCGAGGTCAGTGGGTATCCATGTAGGGCAATGATGGGCGCGCTAGTACCCGTGCGCCCACAGCGCGAACGTCACCGTCGGGCGAGCGCCGGCCGACAGTTCGACGAGAGAGAAGATCCGAAACTCTCGGAGCGCTGCCGCCGACTGCGACTAGACAAAGCGAGGCGCGGAGAGCGTTCGCTCGCAGCGCCTACGTACACTCTTAGTCTGGGGCCGGCTATTGGGCCACCTATGGCCGTGACAATGCGAGATCCAACTTGTCACGGCTGTATAGCCGTGACAGCATGTCACGGCTCCATAGCTGTGACAAGTTGGATATTGTGTCACGGCTGTATTACCATTACATAATGTCACGGCTATGTAGCCGTGACAAGTGTGATCTCGGTGTCATGGCTATGTAGCCGTGTCAAATTGGATCTCGTGTCATGGCTATATTGCAGTGACATAATGTCACGGCAATGCAGCCGTAAAACCAGATCCATTTTCTCGCGGCTTTATAGTTGTGACATGTCAAGTCAACACAGGCGGCCCATCTTCAGACGGCCCGTTGAAGATGGCCGTCCAATTTGCTGTCTTTTTTCAGCCGGCTGTTTCTACACTTTCCAGCACCCAAGCGCAAGGAAGAACAAGAACAACGACTCAGACAGTTAGAAACCTCTTTATTAAATTAAACCCAGTGTTCCACTTGACCTACTCAATACTAACAAAAACAACACACTCAACCACTTATGTATAAAATGTGTGTACAGCGTTTACACTTAAAACATAAAATTAGAAAACAAGCGCTTTTTGACCTTAAATGACATGATTAAAAAAGAAACAAAACAATAATTGTTGAAAGTAGTTGTTTTTCAACAGGTTAGTTTGTCAACACGAAAAATATAATGTAGGCGTCTACTGCAGCCAGGGGAATGGTGCATGATAAAGACCAGAATCAAACACTCAGAGCTGCAGAACTGAATGAAAAACGCTAATCAGTTATTGAACGAATTGTATATATTTTCCTCACATAAACGTTACATGCACAGCAAAATCTCGCAATTCCTGCCCTGGTTCTAAGATTATCACACGGTCAGCGTGAGCGCATTCCAAACCCACATCTGTGAGATCTCGTTTAATTAAAAAGCCACACCAGCATAATACTTTTTTTTTACGAACAGCTTGGATAGGAAGCCTAGGTCAAAAGGCGGATTTTCCATAAACAAATAATGTAATTCAGGCAATATTTTCGGCGCAAGACGCATTTTAGTACGCGGTGCAATTGGTTCCAAGTTGCAATCACCATAGGTCCTCCGCTGCTGCAGACAGGTACGAGAGAGAAAATTGGAGAGGGGGACCGCCCATTAAAACTGCGTTCCGCGCCGTAAATATCGCTCGAAAATAACTTACAGTTTCGTGAAAAATATATTTTGACCAGCGCTTTGCATTGAGGCTGTTCGTAAGAAAAGTGTTTGCGCTGGAGTGCCCCTTGGGCGAAGTGATCGCAAGAATGCATTTAATGAATTCTTGGCTGCAGTTCCAAAGCAGACACTGAGTGGATAGAAACTTGTAAGTTTAACTTTCAAGCAAATGTGATGCGGAGTCTTGTAAGGACCCGTGCTGCTCTCAATAGCATGATACCATTTGGAAGCGTGTAGAAGTAATAACATATAGGAAGAAACGGAACTAAGGTTGCAACTGGCGACGATTTTTAATTAAGCTTATTACTAACTATTTGCTGAAGCCTTTCAATTTACAAAACCCTGACACTTATCATGAAACTGCATCCTCGAATGACAGATTACACAAAAAGTTCCAAGAGACATGAACGTCTTAGGCACAAGCATTGATATTCAACTTCATGCAAAATTTAAGCCCGAAATGTTTACGCTCAAACGCACATTACGGGATAGCTTTATTAAAAATAAATACCCGAAAATACAGGGTGTCCCCCCAAAAAATATTACACGCTAAAATAGCCCGCAAAAGTCAGAAACTTGACGAATCAAGTTGTAACTGCTCTCATAAATGTCGTTCGCTGGTCACATTTCAGTGCTAAAATGTGCGGTCTCAGCTCCGTGTACAAGGAAAAGAAGAAAAGCAAAACTGATTTTTACTTGTTTTTTCGATGGCGGAAAAGGGAGACGCCACCTCCGGAAAAAGTAAGCAAGCCCCTTCACCGCCATTGAAACACACGCAAAACTTCGGTTTTTTTTTTTTTTCACATTTTGTTTTCGAAGTTGAGGCTTTAAATTTTAACACAAAAAGATGACTAGTAAATTATATTTTTGTAAGCAGTTACAACTTGATCGGTCAAGTTTCTGATTTTTCCGGGCTATTTTAGCATCTAAACTTTGTTTGGAAACACCCTGTATAATAAAAGATGCAAAAAACTAACACAAATCGCTCCAACACATGCGGGTAAGAGGCATTATCTCGTCAGCCCAAGTTTTAGATTCTAGATGAAATGCTTTGTGCACGCCGGTCAGTTTCTTAGTCACCCACGCACGCTCAAACCCTGCCACCTCTTTTAATATACATTGCACGAGCCCAAGGGTTTGGGCAAAGGAGTTTGGATAAGTCAGGTCTTCCAAGCAGTATATAAGTATGCATAAAACAGGAGCCCCCTCCAAGGTACACGATGAGTTGAGTTGGATGGCCTCCATTGGGTGTGCACTGCACAAGATGGTTTTTGCTGTCGGTCCAAAATAAATGCGAGGACCTGGCGATCCTCCGGGTAGTATGGGCATGTCTCCCTGGAAGGCATAGTGACAATATAACTGATCGCTATCGGCTTTACATTAGTTCGGATGTATAAAATGCCAAATCTACAATCCCGCCGGGTCCTCTGGTAAAATATCAACTGGGAGGAACAGAATATCAGCTCTTTTGCGGACTGAATAAAGCTTTCAAAGGGGCCCTAATAAAACAAAAGATGTCTGAAGCAAGCATACATTTACCAAGGTGATTAGAGAGTACTTAGAAAACCTGCTCCTCGGATAATTATCAATGTCATCAAACCCCATTTAGTACCTCTACTTTCATTATTGATATTGATTTCTGCCTTTTTCATGGTTCAGCTTCTTGAAATGTGCACCATGTTTTCGCTCGAATATTACGCAGGCATCTGTCAACCGTTCTTGCATAGATTTCTGTAAATGTATACAGGTTTTTTTGGTTTTTTTTCAACCGAACAGAAAAAAAATACTAAAAGGGGTGATAGGTACATTAAGGCCGTCATCTTGTATATACGAGGGGCTCGGCGTACGTTAGATGAGAACATAAGCGTCACATATGCTAATTAACAAACATCTTATAATTAACTTTTTAATTAACGGTTCAATTGGCCAAGTCGCGATTGAAGTTTTGAAGGCCACAATTAATAAACCCTAACCTGATTGGAGTGATTTGCAAAGAGACAGCAAGCTTTGTGATATTCATCGTTACAATTTTGACGGTTTTCTCTTGATTCAAAACCGCGCGCAGAAGGCCGCGCCCGTCAGGATCTTGGAATTGTGACGCCGGCGCGTCCACCAAAGACGTGCCGCCGATATAGTGACGCAGGGCTCGAAACAGATGCGTCACTCTTCTACGCATCATAATCAGGCGTGCCTTTCAGCGAGCAATTTCGAATGAAGCGACGAAAGGCAAAATTTTAACGATGAATATTTCAAAGCTCGTTGCATTTTCGGAAACTGTGTGAATTGGGTTAGCCTTTAATAATGGCCCACTAATAATTGGCACTAGGCCCATTAAACTGTTAATTAAAAATCAATTAAGAGAGTTAGGTTAATTAGTCAATATACCGTGACGTTTATTCCCTTATCTGATGTGCGCCGAGCCCCACAGATATTCACTGAAAACGGCATCCACGTATCTATTATCTTCTTTTTTAAACAATTATTCTGTTAAGCTTAAAAAAAAAAAAAAAAACTTTATATACATACATAGGTGAACTCGTAGTGGTGAGTGAGCCGGTAGACATTGTAAGCGAAGAGTAAGTTGATGCAATGACAGAATATTTGAATATATTGTAAACGGCAAGCCAAATTTATTTCTTTATATATATATACATATACACGTTTGTCGTCATGCATATACAAAATCTGGCTTGGCGGACAGTCGACGGAATAACTGTCACCATTATATCACTTCATTACACGTAATAGAAAGGAAAAAGGAGTGCGCAGGCCGTGCGAGTTTTGCGGAAAGGCAAAGGCCCACGCAAACAGGTGTCCCCGCACAAGTGACCCTCCATAGCCTCCAATATTTAATTAAAGTTTAAACAAATAGTACATAAAAATAACAATACATCTTGGACCTGTCGCTTTTATTTTCGTTGACTGTTTTGAGGGCCAAGTTATAATTCCAGATATAAAGCTGATCCATTGGGGTTACACCAGTTCGTACAATTTTCGGTGATGTTCTAAAATACATAGCTTCGACTGACCCGTAACTTGGTACCTAAAAATTGCGTCCTTTGCACGTGTGGCCGACCTTCAACATCACATATATCACGATTGGCAACCTTCGCGCACGCGCGACGCAACATACTTTCTACTGTATTAATTGGACCCTTAGTAGCTGGTCATGGCAACCAGACTGACATCATGTGAAAACTATATACTGCACACGACTTAATTTTCGCGAGGACCTAATTTTCGCGATTTTCTCAAATCGCCTACAATTCGCGAAAAATAGGTCCCGCGAACAATTCCGGTAACACGTAAACACATTGGAATGTATATTGAGATCCCACCGAGTCGCGAAAATTTAGAACCCGCGAATTATTTCGAAACTTCAGCTTTGACCTAAATCTCGAAATATTGAGTCCGCAAAAAATAAGTCGTTTACAGTATTTATATAATACTTTTCGCATTTTAGTCATCTAATTTGGAAAGTGGACGCAAGCGCGCAAAGACTGTCGCCAATGGCCGCATTCGGAAGCGGCAGCCTTTCCGCAGACTCTCAATGTTATGAGAGCGCAACAGTCAACGTAGGCACTAAGCGAGCGCGCAGTTTCCATCCTAGTCTCCACTTCCCCCGTGGGGCGGCAAACCGGCCTGGCAAGCAAACGACGCCGAGCATCCTTTTCATAAAAATATGAAAGCGGGAGGCGTCCACTCGATCGAACGACGTTTTAGCGAACGCAAACGAAACCACGACGTTTCATCGAATGACACTTTAGCAAATGGCGGCGTTCTTAGTAGCGAATGGCTCTAAAAGACTTAATATCTGCTGAACTCTTGGCGGTAAACCACTAGGCGGTGCACGCTCGAGCTTGGTATTATATTCATTTCCGTGGCGCAGTCTGTTCGGAAGCCCATCTGCAGCCGCCTACAAACAGCCTATTCACTAAAATATGATTCCCGAAAACTTCCATTAGCTCAAATGATTCCTAGTCGCATTGCCTTCCGTAACGGACAACCTAAGGCGAATCGAAGTATTCCTTTCCTTCAACGCCAATACATATCGAGAGAGTGAGAATAATTACCCAGGCGGTTGTGCTGTAGAGGGCTGTGTCCACAGTAGCAGCACCATCCAAGTTGACCTCGGAGTGGCGGCGGTCCGACCAGGTCGCTCGTTTGGGTGTAGCCATCACACACTACCATATGGCGTCTTGGTTACATCGCCCGCGTCGTACGCCTTTAATGTCTTTTGAGGTGAGCATTTCAACGAAGTCACAACACCACTTATCCTACGTCTCGAGGTACATACACTTTAGCAAGTTGGGAATACTTTAAGGCACAAATTTTACACCCAGCACCGCGAAACAAAAGTAGTGTCGCTCGAACGTGGCGTGGCGGCGGGGCCATCGGGGTGCCGGTTATTTTAGAAACTTGCAGAGGCTTTGCGCACGCGTGCGCCGCCAGCAGCAGCCTATAGGCTCGCCACTCCTGCTTCCATCTAGTGGGGATCAAATGAGGCGCTGGGCGCTGTCTGCTCATGGAGCTCATGGGCCATGGCCCTAGAGATCAGTGCCGGACGCTATGGTCTTTTCTTCTCATACGAGTATCGGATGTCATGAATAGAAAGAATCCTGAACTAAACTAAAAACAGATGCTCAATCAGGCGAACGACTCCGCTTAAATAAGAATATCAATGTGCCTGCGACGGCAACGCAACAACGACAGATCGTGAGGACGTAAGGGCCCATAGGTCGACGTTGTATGTGTGTGTGTGTGTGTGGTGGCGGGTTGGTGGTGGGAGGGGGGGGGAGCGGGAGTAAAGATAGAAAGAGAGAGTCTGTGACGGTTGTCGTCACAGGCAGCCGAGCTTGTCACAGGCAGCCGAGCGGTACATCTGCGGGTGCGTGTGTGCGTGTGCGTGCGCTCGCGTGCGTGCGTGCGTGTACGTGCGTCCGTATTTCGTTTCCCCATGCAGAATAACGAAGAAGACGCTGCAACCCAGAGTGAAATTAATTGCGCCTGAGCACTTTATGGTTCGTACATGGCTACCGTCGCTGATAAAAGGTTAGGAGATCGTGCTCAGTACAAAATAAAAGAACCCCTGAGTGGGAACCAGCGTATTTTCGTGCAGGCGGCAGGTGCGCGCCACTGAATGATAGCAGTATAATTAAATCAAGTTATAAATTAAATATTTCTTTTAGACGATACTCAGGCTTGAAGGCTCGAACCATCTATATTTACTGTAATGTTTTTTTTCTAAATTTTATGACATTTTTCAGGGAAAATAAATACCCTAATGTGGAGCTTAGTATGTCATCAAACAAATATTCAATTTACTCTGTGTTTCATGCACCCAAGTAAGTGCAATATATAGGAATACGATGTAGGCAAGGTAATACTTTTTTAAAGAAATTTGAAAAGGAAAGCGAACTTGAGAAAAATCTGAGGCAGGAAAACCGTTATTCACCCGTCTGCCAGTATTTAGTTCTTTTGACAATGCTTGACTGTGCTTCGTGAAACAATGCGTATAACAGGCGCTGGTCGAGAATATTAAAAACAAAACTTGTTAAGCTTGCCATTGGCAGCTTGGCAACCACTATGAAAAATATGCTTGTGTAATAAGGCGTCTGTTTAGCATAATATTTGATTAACGATTTAATTAGTAAAAATAAGCATAAAATAGTTTCTATTAGAAACTTCCTGGGCATAATCGAAAACTACTAAGTTAGTCAAACTTCTAAATATTGGGAGCGCCAGCATCGTAAAAATACGTCCGTCTGCGATGTTTCTCCCGATCCGTACCATCTGCATTTTCGCTCCGCCTGCCCTGGGCTTGTATCACAAGTGGTAACTTCTGCATATCACTACGCTTCATATGTGATTCAAATCATTCTACAGTTGACTGACTTAATGGGCTTCTGTAATGCCGAGTAAATTTCACACTGGGTCTATATATAGGCTCATTTTACTAATTAATATGTTAATTTAAACATGTCTCTTGATTCACCCCGTAATCGCACAAGAAATATTGTATCTTGATAGTTTACCTTGCCTCCGAGCCGTGAAAACTAACGGCTTTATCAAAAGTGCCCTAACGCGGCTGGCTGATCCTTTGAACTGCTGGCCAGCATCACGTTCTCAAATATGCAAACACTCCAACTTTGCCAGCCCTTGTTAATGAGAGGCTTCAAACATCTACATATGCCAGCCAAAGGGAAGTTAGAAGTTATGTTTCTTTTTTATTTATACTTAGTTTATTAACAAGTGGATTCTCATTTTACACTCGTTTCCCGACATCCACTGCGGTCGATGACGTTATTTCGAAGGAGTGACGTCATGTTCTAACGCCCGCGCCGAGCGGCGAGCCCCAACAATTAAAGACAAAGAAAGAAAGGTGACCGCCTCATGCGCGTGCCACCTTGGAGTAAGAAATCAAAAAGGAAGAAAATGAGAAGCCACTGGCAGCTAGCCGGCCCATTTTTAGCCATCTGTTCAATAACAGGCCGATAAAATGAACGGGCCGCCTAACGGGAGGCTATGGGCGGCCCTGCGTTCATCCGTGACATGGAAAAGCAAAGGGCCACCTGCTGTCGCGACGGAGTAGACGGCTATTTCGATGGGCCGGCTATTTTTGCGACGTTCGCCCTCGAACCTTGAACGGGCCGTCTATAGCCCTGTCGTTTGGCGGCCCCAGATTAAGAGTGATAGCGGATGCGCCTGTCCCTAACACGTGACCTGCGAGAGACCGCGGGAAGAAAGCGGGAGTTCCCCGCCGACCCCCCGCCCCCCTCCTCCTCCAGTCACACATCTGCGCGCCCGAGGCCCTACTGGAACCAGTGGGAACGCATCCGATCCACCCACCACCGTGCGCAGTGGATCCGACTGGTTACACTCAAAACTGCGCGGTACCAGATCGGATACGCGCGGATCTAAACTGTCCACAAGTTTTTAACCGCGCGGCTTCGAACTGGAACCGCTCCGATCTGACATTTTCGTAAGGGTATGTGGTCGTGGATTTTGTGTACGATGTAGGATTACCCAGAAAGGTGGGTCAATACCGATAAATATGCGCGTAAGAAGCAACTCCATGCACGTGACCTGCCAACCCTATTCACCCTCATTATTTTATCGTGCCAATCGACATTGTCACGTATCGCGTTCGATTTGGGTTCCAACACCGGTAAACTAATTTTTGTTGCATTACAACAACTGCAATAAACATTTGTTGGAAACCGATCACTCCAATAAGCACGTCGTTATTGGGCTGTCTCATTGAAAGGTAGGTTGCGGGTGTTCCCGCTAGTTATTCTTAATGGTTTGGTGGTTGTCTAGCATTTAAAACGCGCGAGGCTGTGTTCACTGTGTGCCGTACCAACAGCCGTACGTACTTGCACTTTCGATCAATGTTAATGTGTTCGCAACGCAGCACGTTTGAGTTCTGTGTGTATCCACCTCCAATATCGTTCTCTCTCGTATTTCCGTATGGTAACTCCTTCTGTTTTACGATATATTTCACCCGATGTCGTATATGTTGGCATACCGATATCCCCATGTTGCTTCACGGACGCTCAATATCGTGTTACGTTTCCTCTTAGTCCGCGGTATATGCCGACGTAGTTCATGTTGGTAACTTGGAATCCGTTCTGAGATATATGCACGCAATATCATATTGTATTCTCCTTTGGGCCCGTGATCGACGACAGATATTTATATATCGTGTGACCGTACCGTATGTCCATGTCGGTCAACAATACGCACGCGATGTCGTATTCTATTCCAAAAACCGCGCATTATATCGGGGTATTGTGCTCCGATATTGTGTTGTATGCCATTAACCGTAAATTCTATGGGGATATTGTGCTCTGATATTGTGTTGTACACCAATAACATCATATTATATCGGGATATTGTGCTCCGACATGAATTCACATCGTGCGTATTGGGTTAATCGGATAACAATAAGTTTTCAATGGTTTCCTTCAACTTCATTGGAATACAATATTTCCAATAAGCCGAGTTCATATTGGCCTTTTTTCAATAGGGTATGGAGAGAATTTATGTCACTCCTCTATGATTCATGTTTTTCAACCGTTGCCGCCAAAAGGATGGCATGGCCCTGTCAGGCACTTCTGCCTTTAGCCATGTTACCTGACACATTTCTCTAAAGTTTCGTCTCAAATAAAGGTATAAACAAACAAACAAGTTTCTTTTTTTTTTTCTTATATTGTTTTTCTACGTTTGCCTTGTTTCTGGTGTGTAGATCTTATCGTCTCACTTTTTTATATAATTTAAGTTCGGAACGTTTTTCGAGAAGATTAATTCGTTGTGCACTGTAAATTGTTAACAATATATAACAACGCTAGATGTGAACATGTGTGCAATTTTTGTTTTGTTTTAGTGTACAATTTTGATTTGGGTGTAAAAAAGTTTAGGGGTGTGCGAATGTTTGCAATTTTCGAATATCGAATACAATATTAACCTATTCGATTCGTTAATCGAATCGAATAATGATTTTCAAAAGTTTCGAATATTTTTCGAATAATTTCCGAATAGCCGCTATGGTTTCGTGCAGCGTGACTCTGTTTAAGGCGTCCCACAACGCGCCGGCGCGGCTGCCATATGTGCCGTAATATGCCAATACGTACCCTCATCTTTTAGGCAATGATCATCACCATCGGCAGCATCAGTTTCTTTCTATTCGTACGTTGTTGTTGCCTCCCCTTTCAGACGAGTCTGATCGTGCACGCTTTCGGAAGGCGTGTCCTGGAGACGTTTCAGGACTTTTTTTCAACGGCGCCGTCACTCAGTATGAGCGGAGTTGAAGTGGATGAAGCGGGAAGCTCTTCGAAGACAAAACGCAGCGGAGTGTGGAAGTTCTTCGATCGCTCATGCGCTGCATCGTCGAAGTGCCTTGTGTGGCGACATCCTGGAAACGCCAACAGACACGACGACGCCTTTGTTGTATCACCTGAAAAGTCACCCGGAGCCCGCAAAGTGTGTGAAAACGCAGCTGCTGCGGCGGATAAACGTAATTCTCCAAAGTCCAAGAACGCAAGCATGATGCCGGCTTTCAAGCCCCGACTGAGTGATCAGAGCATTCGCGCCAGGGCACTAACAAAGAAAATTGGCTGCTTCATCGCAGGTGGCCTGCACAGGTACACAGTCGAGGAGGAACCAGCTTGTCTGGAGCTGATGAAAGTGTTTTCTGTAGCTTATGATGAGTGCCTGAATACAACGTTCCCTCTCGAACGACGTTTTCGAGGACTATCGTGCCGGAAATGTACGATGCTGCTAAGTATGCTCTCCACACTTTGCTGCTCAGCGTCCTAAGGAAGGGCGTGGGCTGTCACGCCATCACCACTGACGGCTGGACGTCACGAGCTGGCGACAGTTTTGTGTCAGTGACGTGCCACGTGCTGGGTGAGGACTTTATTCCTTTCAGCTTTGTGATTGCGTGCCGCTGCATGCTTGAACGCCACACTGCGGAGAATCTGCGTTTTCTGATCGAGGACATCTTTGAGAAGTGGGGCATACCCCTGACGCTTTCTTGCTATGTGGTCTCTGATAACGCTCGGAACTTCGTTTCTGCAATCGCCCGAACGCCGTGGGTGCACATTGCATGTTTTGCACATATATTGCAGCTTTGCGTTAAAGATGTCAAGAAAGAAACCAAGGGGTCACAGATCTGTGTACCAATGCGCGAGCCATAGTGGGGCACTATAAACGGAGCAGCAGTGCAAGGGCAAGACTGCATGATATGCAAAAAGGATAGGCATAGATGTTCCTCTTGAGCTGGTACAAGACGTACCCACAAGATGGAATAGTGAGTATGCCATAATGGCGCGCCTGCTGAAGCTCATGGCCGCTGTTGCGTTAGACCTGGCAGAAACCAATACCGTTGAGAACTTGACCACGGACGAATAATGCCTTGTAACGGACTTGGTGTCAGTGCTGCAACCAATTGAAGAAGCCACAACAGCTGCTTGTGCCGAGTCGTTCCCAACACTTTCTATGTTTGCTCCACTTGTTCACTGTGTGAAGATGTTGCTTTCTGATTGCACAAGTGGAACTCAAGACAAGACGTTTTCCCAGAATGTTCTCAGATCAGTGAAAACTAGGTTCCTGAATGTAAGAATACAGACACCTCATGCCTTTTCCACCTTCCTTGATCCTCGATTTAAAGACATCTGCTGCAACAAGGAAGAAAAATAGAATGTAGAGTTCCTACTAAATACAATACTTCAGGATTTACCAGACTGAAAAACAACCT